>JAKSZP010000734.1:0-36992 GCA_022478985.1 Massospora cicadina | reverse complement strand
CTGCTCTGTCAGCAAAGATTTTCAACACCATATTTCAGGTACTCCAATATTTACAGGACAGGGGATTAAACTGACCTTAACTTCCAGCATCAGGGCTGCCCTTGTTGTTTGAATCCTATTGACTCCAATCTACACTGTGTTTTCACTTTCCAGGTGCCATACCACTATAGCCAAATGTATACGTGCTCCTTTAAGCTCAGCCCTGGGATGGACACCATGTATAAGACCTGTTCCTTGAGCATATTCTGCCTAGATTCCTCCAATCCCTCAGAGTCCTGGTCTATGTCATGGCCCTCTGGACTATTCACAATTCCTTCCTTTGCGCGGCCTTTAAATGACAGGTGTAACCCTACCTCACATAATAATTCACTTTCAAATACATTTGAGATGGCACTGAAGGTCTTTACTTTTTTGCTAACTCCTGCCAATAAGTCGCTACTGCAGCACGTCTCTTGTGCACTAATAACCCTATTTTTGAATTCTAATCCCTCCCCTTTAATTGACTCAGGCTCTTAGGAGCCAAGGCATAGTTAAATATACACTGATGAATCCTCCCTTAGAATGGGACCATCTAGTAATAAATGAAGATACAAAAAAGTAGCAGAATAAAATTATAAAGAGAAGAACTCAAATCTATGAAATCAAAAAAGGATATTAATTATTATTCTACCATGTGCAATGGAAGCAAATTAGACAAGCTTCAAGCAATGTGGTCAGGACAAGATATAGTCTTGACAAAAAGAGAAGCCAAGTATACCGTCAGGGACAAAGTCACCAATGTTGTCTAGTATTTATATACATGAAAAACACATTTTATTTTTTCTAAATCTCTTCTTAGTAGGAGTGGTGTTATGGAGTTTGCTTCCAGTATCAGTATTATTATTTGCCTAGACAACGAATCAGATACAACATCCAGAGGGCCTTGGGTATTATCTGAGACCCGTGAGACTACTGATTCCTCAAGTTTAAAGAGTATAGTGAAGATACTAAAAAGATAAAAACTTTATGAATGTTCAAATGGAAATTGGTTGACTCATAAAAAATTTATAATAGCAAACATTATTTTTTATAAAGGTTTTGTAAAATCTGACTCACATAGATCAAAAGACACCTGATATAAAAAAGGTATTTTTCCACATAGTCATTCTTTTAGTCGTGATAAGCCTATTAAGCTGACAATTCTTTAACAAAATTTGGCGCATTCACATGATAACTGTACTGCGAAAAAGAACACCTCCATGGACACCAGAAGAGGATCTTTTCACTCACAAGAGGGATCATACTATAGTCGAAGTGTATGTATAGTATTGAAAATGCTATTCAAGGCAAAAGAAGCCATTTACAAAGGATTTGTAAGGTTCTATGCCTCATCTATTATGCTTTATGTTGGGACTTGGGGGATTAAATGCTAACTATCTATAGGTTAATTCAGGGCCCTGAAGCGCCCAGTGAGTTAGTAGTCCCTAAGTCCAAAAAAGCTACAATAGGACTAAGAGTATTTTATTATTTGGGGAAGGTTGACCAGGGGACTTACACTTCCTATATAATTAGTATAAGTAAATAATAAAATGTGAATAATTAAGGGCACCCCAGAGGGTTCATAGCCCCTCCTGTTGCCTCCAGGACCACAAAGTTTAGGACGATAGGGGTGATTTAAGCTGACTTATCCTTGTGAAAAGAATGAGTGAAGGAATGAATCAATATTAGGAATCATATGGAGAACCATGAATTTGTTATCCTTCTGTTGCGTGGGGTTTTTTTTCAAACAACCATGCTTGAAAATGTTCCAATACATGGTAGTGAAAACTATTTATGACTCCTTGGATGGTGGGCGTTGTTCCTGTAAATGAATCTAATACTAAAGTATGAATTGTCCATAGTGCTATTGCTACTATTAACACCCATAAAGATGGATGAATAGTTGACTCCATGTTGAGAGCAAACATGTTCCTAGCCAAACTAAATGATTTTTACTGTCTTGATGGAATAGGCGCATGACCTCTTTCCAGATAGCTACCAATGTTGGACAATGTTCTAGGCGGTGTACTAAGCTTTCATAATTGGCCACATATCGTTTTGAAGAGTGGGCATCATTTGATTGTTCTGCTGTGCGATACAATCTTTAAATGCATCTCCATAAATGTACACATATCCTGGGTTGTAATAGTAGATAGTGTTATCTACAGACCATCCTTTGAGTCTCCAGGCTGTACGGTATGTCCATTTTATCCAGGTAACTAATCCTGGCAATGGTACTCAGGTTTCAGTTTATCATGTTGTTTGTAACTACTTGGCCATTAACTTTTTGTCTGTGAGTTAGCTTTGAGCGACCTCAGTGACAGGTCTGGCCTTCTATGTGGAACTTTCACTCTTCACTTCTCATGGCTAAAAGTATTAGTTTAAATTGTACAGGAGTGCCATGCGGTCCTGTAGCAGGTGGGTGAGATGCTAGATACTTATGCAATGAGTTTGGATGATCTGGATTTCTTAATTGGAGCACTCATGCAAAATGAGATCTTGATGTTCTAGCCCAGTGTATTTTTGGAAGATCTGTATTAGTCACCTGAGCTATCCAGGATCCTAGTATATGTTCCGCTTGCTCTACATAATTAGTTAGCCCCATACCTTCATTCCTCCTAGGGACAAATAAAATTTCAAGGCGCACAAGAGCTTTGTGCCCATATCAAAGCAACCCATGTATCAAGACATATATTTTGTTAAAAAGGACAATGAGAAGGCGATTGCAAGGGCTGTAAACCAGATGATTGATAATATCATAGAGTTTGCTATCACAACACGTCCAGCTAACCTGTGTGTTGTCCATGTAAGAAGGCAATGCGTTTTGTTAATTTATCTAGGAGATGATTCTTTAGGATGGTCTTGGCGTACCCCCTGACTCTAGCCATACTCCCAAGTGGCGAACAGGTCCAGCTGCTAGCTTAGTAGTAAAGGGAAGTTTAAGTGAGGTAATTGTTGATTTTTAGCTATTAGATTTTTTGAGGAGTTTTAATGGTTTGTTAGTCTGCTGACCCAAGGTGGATGGTGTCTAATTTTTCTGATAATTCCCCTAGGAGTATACTTTCTGTTTTCTCAGCATTTAGTGATGCATAGCTGATGGATGAGTATTCTTGTATTGTTTCTCATGTATGCGAGCATCTAGTTGCTGAAGTATACCCACCACACAGTTGTCAGCAAAAGCCATCATTTTGACTGGTGGTTAACCCTGAACATTGATTCAATTGAAATGGGCATTTGTAATCCAAAATAAGAGGATTAAGACTAGAAGTATAATAAGAGGGCTTAGAGGGTCCCCTTGTCTAAGTTCTTTATGTGGAAAAACTAGGTTAGTTAGTAAACCTGCTTCACACACAGCCATTGTAGCTGACTCTGTGAACAGTATCACCCTAGTTTATAAATCTATTTGGGAGTTTCATTTTTTGAAGGAAGGCCCTTAGATAAGTCTAGTTCACCCTGTTGTATACTTTCTGTTGATCTAAAAAATGAGCGCTCCAGATGCTTTAGATTGGTAGACATTTGCAACTGTGTGTTTATTGTCTCATATGGAACTTCTGGGGATAAATACATATTGCAATGGGGTTATCACATCAGTAGCAATTCCCTAATCCTTTATCCATTATTTTGTGAATATTTTAGCGTCAGTTTTAGCTAAAAATTGGGCACAAATTAATATACTTTTAGTCTATCTCCTTTTTTTAGAGAGTGACTGTGTATGCTTCTTGACCTCCAGGTAGAAGGTTTGTTTCCATAATACACTCATTCATGGAATTTAAAACAATATTAGAATTATCATTAAAATATTTTTTATGAAATTCATATGGAAGCCCATCAGGTTCAGAGCATTTCCCTTAAAGGGTGCATTACGCACCACTTCACATAAATTCTCATGCAAAATTAAGTTAATTTAATTATTGGTTTAAGCGGCAGTGCAATTTTTGCATTTGCAAGGAATTTTTGATTATCGCTGGTTTGACTGGGTCAGATTTATATAGATTTGTGCAAAGCCCGTGTACTTTGGTCACAACATCCTTGGGTGTTTTTGCTATGAATGTATCTGGTTGTCAGACCTGTGTGCAGGCTACTGTGTTTTTTTGGATTTAAAATTGACTGGGAAAATAACTCAAACATGTTCTTTATTTTTTTTGTTTTTTGCTCTGTATTGAACACCAATGCGGTGTTTGTGTATGCATATAAAAGTGTTAAGTATGCAGAAACCTCTACCCATTTGCGTCCTCATCCAGAGATGTATCTTGTGTATGTGACATTAGTTTCCAGGTGATCAACCTCAGCCAAAGTGTGTTTTTTGATGGTAAAAGCATCCCTGTATCTTCTTGATGCTGTATGTTCAATCTGGTGTATTGTTAATCTCTTGAAATTTTCTCAGGTGTTCAGTTGGTCTGAACAAAAAGAGGTTAAGAAATCTCATTTTGAGGATATTTCCTCCACCCAAGAGTAAAATTTCTGAGTTGGCTAAATTTTCTGGGTGTATTTTGCACCACCTGGGTGCTTGGATAATTGTTTTCAATGGTGTGAAGAAAACTTAAACTGGCTTAATGGTTGGAGAATTTGATTTTTGTAGTTTAAATTTATAAATTTGGTGTTGAAAAATAGTGGAGTGAGTATTAAGTTTATTTGTGACATAGAGATATGTTTACTGTTGTGCATATGCGGGCATGTCATGTTCTTCAGGAAAGGCGATCATTTAGTTAAAGGATCATATATGCCCAATGTGGCTTTTTTAAAATGTGAGGTTCCACATGCCCTTGTGGTGCTCCCGTTGTGTGTGGCCATAGGTCAGTGTCTGAGTTAATCCATCAGTTCATGTCTACCATGACAAAAGTTCTCACTGGGAGATGGTTTTTTATTAGAGCTGATAAAAGCTCCTGACGTTCTGTCGCACAGTTTGGTGCATAAACACTGGCTATTGTGTGCATCTCTTCATTCCATGATAAGGTAACAGCTAGTACGTTAACATCCAAAAACAAATTTTTATCAATGAATTTAGAATTATGGTTTGCATGTACTATCACCCCACAGTGCTGTGACCAAAATGATATTGTTATAAAAAGCATGTTTTCTCATGCCTCCTCCTTTCCCTGTGGATAGTGGGTTTCCTGAACCGCCAGGATGTCCACAGATGGGTTGCGCAGGAGACTCAACTTCTTGGCCAGGATATTTAAGGCTTTGAGTCCCGCTATGTTCAGCATCTTTATTTCTACTGAGATGCCCAGTACGCCTCATGAGCGGTTAGCAGATCCCTCTAACCCTAAAGTTCGCCCTCTTTGCTCATCTTAGCATCCTTGCTACGAGTGTCATAATGATGAGTAGGCACTGGGTATATTCTTCTCCTTTCACTACTAGTGTTTTTGTTCCCTTCTTGCCTTTGTTGGCTTTCAAATTTATCATTGCAGTGCACTTGGGTGTTCTCATTAGGCACAGTTGTGTCTGACGCATTTGATTGTTCTTTTTAATTTTTGTTTGGGTAGTAATTAGTAATCTTGGGGGATGTGCCAAACCCCTGTGATAACAAATTTGCTTCCAAATTGAATTCCACTGAATCATGTTTTTTAGAAAGGTTGCTTGGTTTTCTGTGACAATTGATTGGCTCAACTTTGCTGGTTCTACCATCTCTTCCTGTCATGAAAATCAGCAGAAAAAGTTTAGACAGGCCTGCCAGTCAGGATGTATGAGCACCTTAAAGCAAGCCAGAATGCCAGTGGCATTGCTGCACATATGACGTTGTATGGAGTCACAAATTGGAGATATAAATCGTTGGTGTAGGGCAATTGTGAATAACAACCCAAAAATGAACCAAATGGAGACAAACCCAGACACTGGGGGTCTTGCTGCAGGGGATGGTACCACTGGGATAGTTTATACAAGGTTACCGGTGGATGGGTTCAATACAACTGAGGAGACAAAGGGGAGGATCCTTGCCTGAAAATGGTGAATGTAAAGCCACAAGATCCCAGTATATTGATGGCATATAGTCGAAATAAAGGGGTGGAAGTGACAGAAGTATCTGGCCCACTGAATCCAGTTGACAATGGTGAGAGCCATAGTAATCATCAATACTGGTAAAGTCCATCTGGTACAGGGACCAACAGGCCACCATAGTAATGCCATCAGGAATATGTCCATAAGGATAACAATAAAGTAGAAAATTGATAGTTTTAGCGGCATAATTTTATTTATAGGAAAGTGAAGAAAATCAAGCAACAATTTTCTCAGTGTGATGCAACAGATTAAATAGTGCTCAATTTATGTGGGAACAAACCAGGATTGGGTCACGCAAGTTTGACCTAACTGGCAAATTTTTTGGGGAAGGGGGCAGATAAGCTTAATGCGAACTAACATCAAAGGATTTAGTGGCAGGCCGAGTTGCTGTCAGTTTAACCTCAAACGCCTGAACTGAGGCTCAACTGCATTTCTGGCAGTTGGCGTGATGGCGTCTGGCCCAATGAGCAACAGGAATTTCTCAGGGCCACCCCATGTAGGGGTGGTCCCAATTGGTTGGAAATAAGTTTGTGATGCCCAACCTGCCCATGCCTAGTCTCTGAGCCATTTGTTCAGTCAAAAGAGTTGCGTCAGCCACAGCTCCCAATTTTCCAGATGGGAGCTTTATAACTATCATAGATGGTTTCTGATGATACTATCTGAACGTTGGGGATCATCCCCCAATGATTTCAAAAGGGGGTTAGTTTTGATGATCACACTGCTGGCTGAATCAAAACTGTTGGCAATTCCACCTGATTCTTCAATCTTGGTCCCCTTTTGATTATGTGGTTTCTGAACATCAGGCTTGATTTCCATCGGTTTCAGACCAATCAACTTCGATTTGGTGATCTTGGTGCAGATTTCCAAGATTTGGAGGACAAGTTCAGCCAAGGTGAGCGTGGGTATCAGGGGAGGAATCTGAAGAGGGTGAGCTGTTACCCAGCGCTCATCTACCATGTGGGCGTCTCACCCTGGGTAATGAGGGGTACAGCCACCTTCTTCAGACCCTTTTTACTCGGAAATGGGAACATTGCCTGATGCATGCACAGGGGGCGTTCCCTGGGACTTACATTACCCTTTCCTTTTTCCAAAGGAAGGGCACCACCGGGAAACTGCAAGAGGGCCACATTTTTATGAGCCTTGGGAAGTTTGATCGCCATTACCGTTGCAACTTTTTTTTGGGGGGGGGGGGGGGGGGGGCGTTAGGGTGAGACTTGTGGAACTCCTTGACCAGTTCCATGAAGTTAGCGCAATTGTGAGCCTTAATTCAACTGTTCTCATAGGCCAGATAACCTTTCCGGGCCACAAGGTACTGAATGGACTGTCAGGACTTGTGGGATGCTAGGATATTTCCACTTCAGATTCCTCCTCATCTTCAATTACAATTGGCTCAGGATCTGCAAAAACAGTCCCCTTAAATGGTCAACTATGAAATGTTAGAAGACAAAATTCTGTTTCCAATGGGCTGGTAGTTTTAACTAAAACGCACCATTGCCCAAGTCTTCCTCCACCAAATGGGGACCCAAACGCTTACTTGCAAACTTATGAGAGAGTACCTGCATTCTCAAATGATGCATGTCGAGCATAACATAGGAGCCCACCATTATGTCATGACCAGAGAGTTGTTTACAATCTTCAAACCGCTTGTAGCCTTTGATAGCTTTAGTAAGATGCTCCCGCACTAAAGATTGAGTAGACCAAATATGTTCAGCATGATCCACGGCCGCTTGGACCTCAGGCCGCAAGCAGGGACTGACTAAAAACGAGGGATTATATCTGAGCGTCACTTTGTAAGGAGGAAACCCCGTGGAAGCGTGAATGACATTATTGTAGGCGAATTGAGTGAATGGAAGATTATTAGCCCAGGTGTCCTGCGCGGCTGCAGCATAGCAACGCAGGTACTGTTCCAGAACTTGGTTAACTCGCTTGGATTGCCCATCAGACTGGGAATAATACGCCATGGAGTGACAGGGGGAAATTTTTAAAATAGATAAAAGTTCACTCCAGAACCACGCTGTGAACTGTGAGCCACAGTCACTGACAATCTCCTGCGAAAGACTAAACATTAAAACACATGGTGCACAAAGAGATGAGCGGTTTCCTCTGACTTAATCGTGGAAGCACAGGGGATAAAAAGGGAAAACTTGATGAAACAATCAACCATCACTATAACCGCCGTAAACCCGTTAGAGCAGGGGAGTTTAACAATAGAATCCATGGACAAAGATGTCCATGGACCCTCCGCCTGTTGTAAGGGTGTAGAAGCCCATTTCTACCAGAGAGATCTGACTTAGCCTGAGCATAAGTATGCAATTGGCAACTCAGGCTGGGACTTCCTTAGTTAAACCCACCCAATTGTAGGTACTCTTGATCAAATCAATGCATTTATTATTGCCCAGTTGACTGATCATGGGAGGATCATGATGCGCATGAAATATTTCGGCTCTGAAGAGAGGGAAAACCAAATTTGTGACCTAAAATAAATGAGGCCCTCCACCAAGTAATAAAGGGAGTGTTTTTGACTTTGGAGGGACAACTTTCAAATAACTCCACACCTTCAGGGCAGGTCATTTGGGCGTCTAAGACCTGTGCAACTAGCAGGGGGTCAGGAGCAAGGGCGACTGAAGAGACAACGAGGGGAACAAGTGACAAAATTTGAGTGGTATGGATCATGGTAACGAGGTCCATTTTATCTGGGTTTGAGGGACAATGGCCAAGTTGCGGTTGAGGAAATTGGGAAGTACATTAACGCATCTTTTACAAATTTTTATTGAAATTGAGACTGCACAGATCCCAATAGGAGTGAGCTTACTGATGTACTAATTTTTGGGGTTTATGGAAGTACAACAGAGCTTGGTGATCCGTGCGCACAGTTAACTCATTCTGGGAACCTTGCAACAGATACCTCTAATGAGTCAACGCTCATGAAGCGGCTGCCAACTTCTTATTGTAGATGGCCCAGGATTGCTCCTTGGAGTTGAATTTTTGGGAAAAGTAGGCAACCGGATGTTCCAAGCCATCATGCTCCTGGAGCAGAACCACCCCCATCGCCACTGAGGAGGCGTCTCATGTGACGATATATGGCTTGGTAGGATCTGCATGTTTCAGGACAGACGGAGATAAAAACACCTCTTTGATAGACTTGAACGCCTGCTGGCACTTGGGTGTCCAACAAAAAGGCACATTCTTACCCGTGAGGGGTGGAGCGGGGAAGCCAACTGGGAAAGGGCCAGGGAAAATTTCTTTAAAAAGAATAATTATTCCCAAGAAACTCCATATTTGCTTCTGGGTTGTCAAAGTTGGCCATTCATAGATAGCGTCCAACTTATTAGGGAGAATTGCATAGTCATCCTTGAGAACTAGGTTCCCAATTAAGGTTACTTCCTCCTTATAGAATTCGCATTTGGAAGGCTAAACAAACAAGCCTGCCTTGTGCAAAGCTGCCACAACCGCCTTCAATTCTTTAGCATGTTATTCGGAGTTGGGGAGTGAACCAAGATGTCATCAATATATGAAACTGCGCAAGTGAACTGGAGGTTGCCCAATACATTGTCAATCATTCGTTGAAACCTAGCAGGTGCATTCTTCAACCCAAATGGAATTACGCGGAATTGGAAAATGCCTTACTTCATTCAAATAGTGGTTAGCCATTCTTGACCTTCATCACACAAATCTGGTTGAAGGCATTGACGAGATACAGCTTAGAAAACACACAAGATTTGGCGATTGCTTGGATGATTGTCTGCTCCAGGGGAAAGGGGTAGGGATCATGAATCGTAACTTTATTTATATGTCTGTAATCCAAACAGAGATGGAGGGAACCATCATCCTTTTTGGCGAAGATGATGGGAGACGCGACTGGTGATGTATTTAAACAACCACCCTTTTTGAGCATATCATCTAGCCAAGTGTTAAGCGCAACCTCCTCCTCCGCTGTGTATGGGTACAATGGACAGTTGATACTTACCAACTGCACCGTTGTCCTAAATCCCAGATCAAATTTAGTGTGAAGAGGCAAACAATCCACCTCTTTGGAATTGAAGATACTCTGATAATGCATTAATTTTTTGGGAAAGTTGGATGGAAGGCCCTCAGGGGAAATGAGGGAAGTAGTAGAACTGCGCACTTGAGTTTTCTTAAGGGTATTAACTAAAATAAATTCGCCCTCCAGTTGATTATTAATGAATGATAGCATGTTTGACCCCAATGAATTATAACTTGTTGTTGACGCCACCATCTAACCCCAGGATTAATGGGAACACCAAGTTTGGCATTTCAGAAAACCAATCACAAAATCTAAACTGATGTACCAAGAAGGGTACTGGACAACGGACTATATACAATGTCTGGGAGGCTGAGGAAGCCACCATCACCGAAGGACCTACGTCCATGTCCAGCTCCAATTGTTGGGCTAACTTGACACTCATAAAATTTCACGCAGCGCCAGTATCCACCAAAATCTCATATGAGATGTGGTGAGATCTGATATTGATCTTCATATGTAATAAGAAATAACTGAAGTTCTGTTTATTGGTGGATTTGGTCATTTATGTTGAAACTGAAGAAATGGCAGGTAAACTTGGGGGAAGGTTGGAGGTCTTTTTAGGAGCGAAGTTGGGAAGAACAAGAGCTTGGGAACCGGCATCCTCCATCTGGGCTTTTACTGATTCATTAATAGGTGAACCAGGATAACCCAACCCTGACATAGGGGTAGTGATGGGCTCTAAGGCTGAGACTAATATGGGTTCAATGTTAAAAACTGCATCTGGGTTGTCATTGGGAAGACCTATCATAGAAATTTCCCCCTCAATAGCAGGAAGGATGCCGAGGGGAGGCGTTAATGGTGGTCGCAGCGTTACATATTTGATCCACTGTTCCTTTGGAGGTGGACCAAACCTCGTGATGAGCAGAAACCAAATCCAACCCTGATCTAAAGATTGCCTGAAGCATATCATTAGGAGATCCAGCGTGGGAGCCTGTTTGTGGAAATTAGAGATCAAAGAAGCCAAGCTGGGGGCTTCAGACATTGTAGAAAGCAATTGGAATAAACAGTCCAAGCGCGACACAGGGGGTTTCAAGGCAGCTAGTATGATGGTAACCAGCGAGGTGGGATCCCCGCTTGTAAGGAGGACGCAGAAGGCCTTGTACCCAGCGACGGGGATCCCCTTCTACTGCGTCCAACAAAGTGACCCCTTGTTGGGCGTGGAATAATGCAGTGGCATTGTTAAAACCAATCACAGAATGCCTTTGCAACTCAGTGAGGGTGTCAAGAACCTGGTTCACAATATCTTGGGAAGGAACACATGAAGTTCCCTCTTGAATATTAGTGAGGGAGAGGTAATAAGCCACGAGGCTCTACCGTCCTGGAGAAGTTTCTCCAAGGTGTACCGGATACTACCCACAAAATTGGCAAGTGACCAAATGAACCACAAAAAGAAGACTACTGATTGCATGTCATTTGGTAAAGGGTAACCACTGCGGCGCCCACCTTGAAGAGCAGGGCAGAAGTGGCAGGAAACAATGGTTGGTCAATTACGTCATGAAAACGGCAGAAGAGGTTTAGACCAGCCTGCCAGTTGGGATGCGTAAGCACCCAAAAGCAAGCCAGAATGCCAGTGGCATTGCTGCACATATGACGCTGTATGGAGCCACGAATTGGAAAAATAAATTGTTGGTGTAAGGCAATTGTGAATAAAACCCAAAAATGAACCAAATGGAGACAAAACCAGACACTAGGGGTCTTGCTGCAGGGGATGGTACCACTGGGATAGTTTCTACAAGGTTACCGGTGGGTGGGTTCAATATAACTGAGGAGACAAAGGGGAGGATCCTTGCCTGAAAATGGTGAATGTAAAGCCACAAGATCCCAGTATATTGATGGCATATAGTCGAAATAAAGGGGTTGAAGTGACAGAAGTATCTGGCCCACTGATTCCAGTTGACAATGGTGAGAGCCATAGTAATCATCAATACTGGTAAAGCCCATCTGGTATAGGGACTGACAGGCCACCAGAGTAATGCCATCAGGAATATGTCCAGAAGGATATCAATAAAGTAGAAAATCAATAGTTTTTAGCAGCAGAGTTTTTTTAAAGGAAAGTGAAGAAGATTGACCAACAATTTTCTCAGTGCGATGCAACTGATTGAATAATGGTCAATTGATATGGGAACAAGCCGGGATTGGGTCCCTCAAGTTCAGCCTAACTGGCAAATTTTTGGGGAAGGGGGCAGATAAGATCAATGGGAACTGACATCAAAGGATTTTGCGGCAGCCTGAGTCACTGTCAGTTTGACCTCAAATGCCTGAACTGAGGCTCAACTGCATTTCCAGCAGTTGGTGTGATGGTGTCTGGCCCAATGAGCAATGGGAATTCCCCAGGGCCACCCCATGTAGGGGCAGTCCCAATTGGTTGGAAATGGGTTTGGGATGACCAACCCATCCATGCCCAGTTGCCGGCTGTTTGTTTGGTCAAAGGAGTTGCATCAGTCACAACTCCCAGTTTGCTGTATGGGAGCTTTGAACTTTCATTGATGGTTTCTGATGATACTACCTACTCGTTGGGGATCATCCACAATGATTTTTAGAGGGGGTTAGTTTCAACAATTGCACTGCTGGCTGAATCAAAACTTTTCAGCCATACTTCCCAATACTTCAATCCTGGTCCCTTTTTGATAATGCAGTTTCCAATTGTTGGGCTGATTTCCATCAGTTTTGGACCAATTGACTTTAAATTAGTGATCTCAGTGCAGATTTCCATGATTCAGCGGACAAGATTGGCTGAGGTGAGTTTGGGCACCAGGGGGTGAATCCAGAGAAGGAGAGCTGTTACCCAGCGCTTTTCTACCACATGGGCGATGTCACCCTGGGTAATGAGGGGTACAGCCACCTTCTTTGGACCCTTTTTACTCGGAAATGGGAAGATTGCCCAGTCCCCGCACAGGGGATATTCCCTGGGTTATATACTTCTTGAAACCTTTTTGGGTGAGATGGATAAATCCGCTGTGGTCAAAATGCAATCCTGTTTGACCATTTTTCGTTCTTTTAGGGAAATTGGGTCAATAACTTTTATATTGTCCAAATTCTCCCCAATTAAATGCTGTGTGGTATAAGTGATTTTGAATACTCTGAGCCATCTTCGCCCATTTCTTCCTTGCAATATTCACATCTCTTAGGCCTTCTTTTATGGAATAGGCATGAGTCTTGTGCCCAAAGGCCTGTCAGTGGTTGCATATGGGTGGCGCGCTCTCCACTGTTGTGTGGAAGAATTGGGATTTTGCATATCAATTTTAAAGGATGCATTATGGGTGATTTTTGTGATATCCTCCTCTATCTCCAGGTTCAGGGAAAATGTGATTGCCTTTCCAGTGCTGAGGGTCATCATCAGCTAGAATTTTTGCATTTTAAATTGTTTTGTTTCTCTGTAGGATTCCAAGCCCTCCTGGGGATGTTTTTTGATTACTGTGTGTGCCAGTGTAGTTGTAAGGTAGTCAAAAAAATGAAATTATCTTTGGATTCTGTACAACGTGTGCATTTTGTCAATACCAAGCGTTGACTGTCAGGAAGGTTAATCACTACTCTAACCTTTGTGGCTTTGTTTTCTCCCTCCACTTTCTTGAACCAAAGATCCACTCAGTCACAGTGGATAGCGTGGGTGTCATGTACTCAGCGTGCGGGAATAATTTTGGTTGGGCTTTGCCAAACTTTTTAAACATTGCCAGTGCCTCTGTGCCCAAAAAAGATGGCTCCCATGTTCAACTGATGTCAGTAATTGAGAGTGGGACACTTCCATGTAAACGTACTTTACTAGAACAATACACAACATTGGTTGCACCACTTTAATTTTTTTAACTTAATTTTTGTTAACTCCTGTGCGCTTTTTGCCTTTGGGCGGTGCAGATCCAGGTCTGCTACCTTTTACCAAATTTTCCCAATACTGTCCTTATTTAATAATCATGCTCATCTCACCTAATATTGATTATCAAGTTGTTTTGTTTAAATTGAATCGTTTACTAATAATTGATAGCAATTGAAAAGAAAAGCTTCTTAAGTCTTTTATCTAGGTGTTCATATTTAAAGAAGCACCATCTGCTGGTCTATTGTCCTCATGCAATAGAAGTTTATAGCTCCTAATATATTACAGAATGATGAACCAAACATCTGAAGTAGCAAAAACTTCAACAGTGACGCTCATGGCTGGGGTAAAAGATGGTTATGCCAAGCAGGGGAACAACCTTAACCCTTATTAAACCTCAAGGCTTCTTAACGAAATTTCAAGACTTAGAAGCGGGGTGAATCATAAAAATTAATAATCTTAATGAAGATGTTACCTCTATTAATGAGGAAAATAATAATCTTCAAGGATAAGTGAATGATCTAAGAAAACAATTAAAGAAAAGGATCAGGTGATTTCTGTTCTTTAATTGAAAACAACCAAACTAAGTGAGTAAATTACAAAAATATAAAATTTAAAACATCAGAGACATATGGTCTATGAATTAGATATTAATTGTAAAGTTAAGATTTGGATGATGGCCAACGCCGGTGCACCCAAAATATTTCTACTGGTAGTAATTTCTTTGAATACAATAAGAATGAACTTTTAGAGGTCAAACTTTTCTTTCTGATCAACATTAATTTTGAGTGTTATAGAAAAACAAGCCGATTTTCCACCACCGCCTCACCACATCAATTTCCAAATATATGTCCTCAGATCCACCAACTGCTGCCCCAGTATGGGGCAGAGGTGCTCCACCTGCTAGCATTTACTGCCCAGCAGGCAAACACATGTGGACTGCCTCATCCAGTCCGCCAAATACATCCAGCCACTATGTCCCTCCAAGGGACCTAGCACTGCACCTCGCGTGAGTTCATCCAACCCACCCCCACCCCCTAGCCCTACCCCAATCCAATATTTACTTTTGCCTCCATGTTGAGTATGGATGTCTCTTACCATATTCTGACAAAGCGATAATTGAGCTGGCAACGGCCACCGTTGTGCCAGCAGGGTTTTTCAACTTCCGCCCTTACAGAAAGCTATTTTGATATTGGATCCCCCACCAAAGAGGACGCAGCCACTGCAGCAGCTACGCTCTTGATATACAAAACACCCTCATTACCACCACCTGAACATACCTCCCAGATGATACCACACGATTGGTAACCTTTGTGAACCTCACTTCACACTTTCCCCATCAAACACTTTATGAGGAGTTTATGTCAGGCTGTCCACTTATGGCAAAAACCCTACCCTCCAATTCATTGTCCTAAGTGGTGCTGAACACCTTGTGGCACCTTGTGCAATGGCCACAATTACCCCCCACCAGCTGAACATGGCACAGCACATCCCACCGCGTACCTATATCCCATTTTCACCTGATCATTCTTTTGGGCCTGCATTGACAATGGTTGCACAATTTGCCCCCTCTGCTATGAATTGGACCATATGAATTAAGCATGTCAATATAATTCACACCTTGTGAACATGGCCAACTCCACCCATGTGGCCACACCAACAGCTTTTGAGTGGGGATTTTGGCTGCCCCCACCCCCACAGGCCATGCGATTAATTCAGAAGAAAAATCTAGCACCTAAAACCCAAGCTGGCCAACCCACACCCATGCCAACCAATTGTGTGCAGGCTTGGACTAATGTTCAATCCAGAAAATCTTTTGCCCCAAAAACAACCCAACCAAAGTCACCTACCACCATATCTTCCCAAATAATCAAAATCCCTGGAACTTATTGAAGGAAGTGACTTAATCTGGTAAAATTGTCCCACCACCAAGTTATCCAATTGATTTGGTATATTATCTGAATTCAGACTTTGATGCCCCAGCCCTGACAATCGTTATGTCCCCAAACCCAAAGCCACCCTTTACCAAAGTGACCAACAGCTTGCCAAGGTTGTGATAGCCTCACCAGATAATCCCCATTTTCACAAATTGTGTGCAAATCTGTCACAGAATTTGAAAAAGGGCTGCACTACTCTTTTTCCCCACTAATTTTCCTCCTCTGCAAATGAGGAACTCTAACGCCTCTATGAAACTGCCACCACCGCTGTCAAGCATATTGCTGAGCTAGCAGATTTTTTCCCATCCACATGCACCACAAGAGCTCATATTGCGAAATCAGAATGACTTCCTGACACCTGCATCCAGGCTGAAAACCATGTTGCTGAACTCATAGAGGCTTTGATCCAGGCCCAGATTGTCAATCTCTTCATTTATCACTCCACCTCGACTCTCATCCTGAAGATGCCCCAACCCCCTTGCTCTCAGCATTGATCCGCCTCTACAATGCTGAGCCTGATGATGATCTGCCCAATCCCCCTCCCCTCCTCCATGATGAGATAAGCGGCTTGCCACTGTACCATCTGGTAGGTAATTTCCTCATTTCTTTTTTTGTGTCTTACTGCTCAATAAGGGTAGTAAATTCATGTTTTTTTGGTTGGTTTAGTTCTAGAATCTCAGTTTCAGTATTGTCAGTCCCCTGGTCAGCTTTCCTCGGTTAAATAAAATAAAACTTTCAGAGGTCAATAATAAAGTTGATTCTGGGCCACATCAGCAGATGCCACAGAATATGGTTGCAATGGTCAATCCTAGCTCCTTTATGCAGGGCGCCACATTAGCATCCTGAGGAACCAGGATATATCAGCCAACTAATTTAAAAAACAATTTGAAAGAGATAATGACAGATACAGGTTTTCAAATTTACCTACCATTGACAATAATGAAATCATGGACACTTTTGATAAGAGATTCAATTGACCATGTAAGGGGCCAGTAACTGTAACAAAGCTGATACCATAATCAACTAATTAGAGGAATGGAGCATTGAGTTGATCATGCCACATTTGGATGACAACCCCTACATATGCCGAGGTCAAAGAGGCCATCCTTCACGAATTTGGAGGTCCTGAATGAATGTTAACTAGAAAAGCTAATTTCATGAATATTGGCTTTAGAAAAGGATAAAACTATCACAAAATTTGCGGATCATTTTATTATGAAGCACATGTTTTTTGGGCACTAAGGCAATGATCAAATTTAAATGCTAAAACTGCATTGCAACATGCAGTGAAACCTTAGTGAAACTTAACACATACCTTAATGCCTGCATTTATTCAAAATCTTGTGACGTCTTATTTTGTTGTTTATTTATGCTAATGCTCCCAAACACATAAATCCTATGATACCAGCTACAAACCAATACCTGTAGACACTTCAGGAAAATCATTTTACAAAAAATGAATTTTAGAAATTTTCCTGCAAAAAAGCAAATCTGAAGCATGAAGGCAACACGTCCATTGAGTATAATTTTGCTTTCACTGTAATTAGTTTGGCACTATGTCAAAAAATTATTCCCTAATGCAGTGCCAATGAAGTACTTCTTTTTTCTCAGATGAGGTAAAAGAGGAAGCACAATATAAGTGGGATACTCTATTGTGCCAAAATTACCAATCATACCTGATTGAAATGAACATACAGGCCTTGAGGCCTCAATTATCATATGGGCACTATTAAAATGGACTCTATTGATCATGTAAAATCTAAATTTTAAACATTTATTCAAGGCACGCCGACCAGGGGACAGATAGTACTGATTTAAAGCAATAAAGCCCAAAACAAATGGATAGACGAACAAAAGAAAATAAAAAACACAACTAAGCAGGGAGCAGAGTACCTCTAAGCCATCATGGCATAGGGGGAGGGAGGGTCAGGCAGCTCTTTTGCAGCTAAAGGCTTTGTGAAGATGTATATTTGTTGTAGAAGCGGAAAAAAGATGAGACAAGGGCTTTAGAGCATCAGCGTGATGGGTTTGAGGAGTGTGAGATAACGGTTACTTACCTTAAGATCAACTTGGAAGACAGCCTCAAGAAACTCTGCAACTTGTTTTTAGCTTGAAGGTGGGCATCTGGGAGTTGAGACAAGCGGGTGATATTTTGCTGGGAAATTTTAGAGTTTGGGTCATTAAATGCTAGTTTTTTAACATGCATGACAGCGTCACTGGAATCATTGTCTAATTTAGTGATTTCCTCCCATGCTACTTTGGGAAAGCAGGGGGAAGTTGATTGTGGCCAGCCCTTCCTTGAATTGATCAACAGATTGTGCCACTGCTTTGTGGAGGTGGTGGCAATGAGGCAAATCTTTGCTGCTAAGGCAAGCTGGTGGTCACGTTGGAAGTGGATGGCGTTGGGTTTATAAGCATATTGTCTGGGTGAGAGGGTTTTGTCAAAATCAGAGTTATAATATTCAGTCCATTCATATCCATCAGGGCCTTCTTCACTGGGTTCATCATCCTCATTTATGACAATTTGACCTGATTCATCAGCCTCATCCAACAGGTCCCAAGGAATTTGGTTCATGAGAATAGTGGATGTAGAACTTGGGTGGGTGGTAGTAGTCAAATGGGTTGCTTGGATGCAAATGGTGGTCCAATCCTGACTCTGATTGGTCAGGTTTTACTAAGGGTGGTGAGCATGGGTGGAGGTTTTGGTGAGTGATTTTCCACGATGGGTCAATGTTTGAGAATTTTGGGTGGGAGGGGGCAACAAAATTCTCCATTCAGATGTCTCTGAAATAAGTTCATAAATTGAAACATGTGAATTAGCATGGGGGAAGGACCTTTTAGAGTGGTCAAGCACTAAACAAATGGGACAAAATGTCAACTGCTATCAACACGAGCCCAAAAGAATTGCTCTGGTGCCACAGCAATGTGAACACGTGGGGGATTTTTTAGGCAATGGCTGAGTGATTTGGGATGATAATGGCAGTGGCTTGAGGGGCAGCCAGGCGCTCTGCATCAGAAGGAACGGTGAAGACTAGGAGTCCTATTAATAATGCAATTTCCAATAACATGTATGTGGTGACTCACTCACAGAAGAATTCAGATGATCCTGAAGTAACTAAGATAGTTGAAAACTGTATGTATAACAGATTATAAAAAACACCCTAGATTAGGGGCCAATTTGGACAATGGATACCCCAAGTTAGAAGAAACTAAAAATAGTAATGGCTATCAGCACCTTTATCACCAAATGTCCTAGCATTTGAGATACCTTCAAACGCACGCTCAATTCTTTGAATTTTCACATATTCACTTAGTAAGATCATTTGATTCTAATCATTAAGAGTGTACTTACGCGGACTTACTAGGTATCACAATCAAAGTCATATCATTTATTGACAGTGGAGCCCCTGTATAATAGCTCTAACAAAATTAGTTAAGAAGCCGAAAAATCTCCTAATAATGATCATTGACATGTATTTGTGACAGCAGGCCCTTACAGTAAAAAAGTGAATGGTCCTAAAGCGCTTTGCCGCTGTGATTTGGAGCACTTTTAATCTCCACACCTGCGATTGTGCTCCCAAATGCTAACTATGACATATCATTTGAGTCAAACACTCTATCTAACCTATTGCATCTCTTGCAACTTTTAAAAAACAAATTAACAATAATTTGAACAGACACTTCCAATATATTACAGTCATAATAATACTAAGCCATAGGCCGCCATCAAAATTTTTATTATATTCTATGTTGTAATGAAATGAGAATTATTTAGAGAATTATCTGAACAGCAAACAAGATCAAGGCAGTTGGTTTTGATTTAAATCTAAGTTAAGTTACCTTTTTTGTATCATACAGAACTAATAAGAAGAAAAAGAAAAGGGGAAAGAAATATATTTAATTAAAAAACAAAAATAATAATTATATAATGAAAAAGCAAACTTACTAACTCATCTTTTATAAAAGGCTCTTTAGCTTTATTGTCAGAGCAGGATACCCTTTCTTTGGAAGGGGGAGGCGAGTTAGCTTGTGCAGATGAAACTCTAGGAAGAGCAATTGGAGGACAAAGTCAAATTTCTTATACATCCTGGATGTTGAGACCTTGTGAAGTTGAGCTAAACCTAAAAAAAATTCAGCCGCGTTGGCCTGGATGACTAAGAAAAGCTACTGAATTAAGGGGAATGACCATTGGAAAGGGCTGTGTAATAGTAGATAAAGGTTGCATTTTTGGAGTTGAAGATGTGGAGATAAAAATGAATAAGATAGGATAATCTCAAGGCAGAGATTAATTAAATGGAGAAATGCCTTAGGTTGAAACATTTTAAGCAAACCTCATCCAAAACCCTATGCATGTTGGGCACGGTATCAGTTGTAAATGCAGCTGGGGATAAATTAACTCATGCACTGAGTAGAGCCATATAAAATAGATATCTATTTGATATCCCTCTTGACAAATTTTGCAAAGGGAAAGATGAAGAACAAGGATGTAAATATTTTGTGGTATGAAACCTTAGGCCCAAAGGGATGTGAAAATTGGTATGAATATCACATGCGCACACCAGAGTTCTGTGACTGAGCTAGCAAAAAGCAAAGCCTGGTTGCTTAAAAAGGGTCAATAAGGGAGAAGTTGGGTTTGGAAGATAATGCAGAAGCCATATAGGCTTCCAGAGGACTGGGCTTCAAGTCTCATTATAAATCCAAAATGGCCACACAACCTGTGCTTAAAGAGTAGAGTATGCTATATGAAGGGAATACTTGTAAAAGTAAAAAAGAACAGGAAAAAGATCTTTATCAGATGAGAATTGATAGAAATTTAATATTTATTTTTATAGTTCTATGGGCCACAGGGCCGTAAAAACTGAGTGAATCAGTGGAAGGAAGATCACTTTCAGCCCACTGAGAGGTTTTCTTGATAAGGGCTCAAACCCACTGCAACTAGCATGAGTTCACTAGGCATTGACTGAGTTATGGCTGGAATTGAAGACAAACCTTTCTTGACAGTTGAGGTGTAATTAATTGACCTGGACCATGACAATGAGTGCAAGATACCAGAATTAACAATGGAACAGTAGATCAGAGTACTGAGCATCTTGAACGCGCACCAATACTGAGTGGAAAGACCATTAACATAACATTCACACTTGGAAGATTTCAAAAATTAAGACATTGTTACCAAGAAATAAAATAACCAAAAACTTTTACTTCTTGTTGCAATCACTTATTGTAATAATTTTATTCAAGACTGGTAAGCTTGATAATCTATACGAGGGGATGAGTGTGCATAAATGCCGGTTAAGGGTTGGGAAAGCATGGTGAAGGGCACAGGATCAGTCTTCATACTGGCCAAACTTAGAAAACTCCCCAGCGACACCAGTGGACAAGACAAAAATAAGAAAACAGAGGTGAGTATCTCACAAGAGATTTTAGCGTGGCAATCAAAGTGAAGCCAGTACCTCAAAACTCCACACTCTAAGCCCCTGTTGACAGTGGAGCATTGGATTTGAGTTTTTCTGGATATAAATTTAACGGAAAATTGGGTTATTTTCAGTAATTTTGTGCAAAATCATACCCAGCCATTGTGTACATTGCACCGCATTCTATGACCTGAGGTTGGTTGGACCTAAGTTAAAACCATGCAAGCAGTGGAAGACGCTGCACAGGTGCACGTGGTGGTTGATCTCCCAGATGGTCAATGGATGGTCAAAACAAAGCGTAAAAGTTGGACCAAATCTAACCAAAATTTTGTCACTTTTGACTTTCTCCTTACAACGGTGAGGCGTGAAGTCCTATAACACTATCTCTCAAATGGACTAGAAAATTATGGTTGGCTACACTCTTCTAAAACTCAGCACTTCACGCTTATGCCAAAGCTTAGCACAGGAAAAACATTTGCAGTGATCACCCCAACTGCGGTCATTGCAGAAGATCTAACTCAGATTCCACACTCAGCTGTTATCATTATTGATGGGCAGGACCCCCACCCATTCCATGTTACGGTGGATAGTGCACCCCCTATCTGCACCAATTGTCGGGCTTTTGGCCATAAAGCACACACCTGCCCTTCCAGAGAAGCACCACTCAGCATGAAGCTCTCCCAGATGCAATGGGAAGCGCCAACTCCCATTATAAACCCACCATTGAAACCAATGCTGCCTTCCCATGGGGTGTGCAAGGAGTTATATTCAGGTTAAACCTGTGTCCCCACAAGAATGCAAGAAGGCCAAACAGGCACATAGAGTAGCGGCCAAAGTAGCAGCTTTGGCAGCGTCTGTGATCCCGCCTGCCCATACACAGGCCGACATTGTGTCATTTGCAGCTGAATCAGCTTGCAATTTTGTTCACCAATCAAATTGGGCCCCCAACCTTTGGAACAGCTGTTTGAATCAGGTTCACCTGCACAAGTTTACTGCGCTCTGATCATAAACGAACGATTCTCCCAACCCAACCCTCCACAAGTTTTTGTCAACATCCAATGGTGCACCACAGGAGCACTTCAATATGGAAAGTCAATCAAAGTCAAAACCCAAATCTGAAAAATCATCCAAAGTAAAGGAAAATACCCTTAAGGACACATACCCAGTGGCTTAATGCACACATGGTGCCTCTAAGGAGCATGCCAAAAAATCTGCGAAGAAAGGGCAAGGGGGCTGATCCCATTGCACTTTAGGTGCAATAGGGGTTTCCTTCACAATAGTGACTTTGAACATTGCTGGACTCAAGGCCTTGCCATCCCAGGCTACAAAACTGAGTTTTTGAAACCAATTTACCTGTGGACATTCTGGCAATTCAGGAATCCCACTGTCCACAAATTGCCAAAGACACATGGATAACCATGCTCCTCCCCTCCCTTTCTTTTTGGTTGCCGCACTGTGGGGTGCTTATATGTGCAACCCATAGTTATGAATTTATATCTAAACGTTTGTATATTGATAGTTGTGTTTTAGTCATGTCCTTTTCATGGGACGATGAAGTGCATGCTATAGTTAACATTTTCGCCCTGACATGTGCAAAGCTTGCTGGGATTTCCTCGCGGCCATACCTTTCCTCCCACCGCTACCTGATCCCTTTGTGGTGGGCAACCTGAACTGCTGGCCAACCCAGCCACTGACTGCTAGACTTTGACGCCTACCCCCCACAGGAACACATCAAACTCTGCACCCTGAAAGCCATCTTGGTGCTTTTTGATACCCTCCCCAAGCATGCGCCGTTGCTACCCAAAATGTTCCATCCCCATGTGAACAATGGTCAGCTGAGGTCTATGTCCCACATTGACTTCATTTTTCCCTGTTGAACTTTGGCCCCCAGATTGCGCACTTTAAATGACAAAAATTAATTTTCTCTGACCGCAGAATGGTTCTTTATCCTTTATGTTGTCTACCCTGGTGGCACAGGCGCCAAAATAATGCAAACTTCGCCTGGCCTAAATTATGTCACCCATGCTTTTAGCATGGGTGGACACTGAATCTTGGCACTGGAGTTTGCCACACCATTCTTTTCTGATCCACTTTCTATCTAGTCATCCTTCAAAGCAAACACCATCTTTCAGGCACGCCACATTTTGTTGCGCCGCTCTCAGACTGCCTTGGAAGTCATTAAGCACATGTTAGCAGAAGTGGACCACCTGGAGTCTGATGTCTCTACTACAGATTACAGCCTGTCTTGGGGATATAAGTGGGCAGAAGTGTCTGCTCGTCTCAATGCGCTGGTAAGACAACACAAACATTGCGTTTATGTTCAGTATAAGGCAAAACTATAATAGCAGCCAATACGTGCTCTTCTCCCTTTTTCTGCAAATTCTTCACCCCATGACAGAGCTTGACCTGCACACAGGTGAGGCGGCCAGATAAATCTATTGTGAGCACTCCAGCCAAAGTGGCAGTCGAAATTTAGAACTTTTACTCTGAGTTGTATAAGTCTTTCCCAGTCAAACCTACAACAATTGATGAGTTTCTCGATGGAGCACATATCTGAACCAATTCCCGCTACCTGTAGTTGATAATTTAAATTACTTGTGATGAACTCTGGTATGCTGTTCATGACGCACCACACAGGAAGTGCCCAGATCCAGATGGGATTCTGTATGAGATCTACAAAAATTACATCATTATTTCTCCTCACTAATGCTTGCCTCAATGAAAAAATGTATTTTAGAAACGTGCCTCCTTCCTGGGGGCCAGGAGGCTTATATGATAACGCTGTATAATAAGGGGGATAAGCTGGACTTGTAAACTGGCACCCCATATCACTTACTAATACAAATACTAAGTTATTTAGCAAAATAAAAGACACCCTGTCTAGGGGAAGTTTCCTCTGAATTGATTTGCTCTGAGAAGTTCGGTTTTATCCTCAAACAGTCAATATGGGACAACATTCACACCATGGCCAATGTCTGCCAATCTCCGGCTACTGCGGCGCTTGTGTTCTTGGACCAACAAAAGCTTATGATAGTGTCAACTGGGATCATTTCAAAGCCTGCCTTTACAAATTTCACCTCCCACCCCAGTTCATAAAATTGTTAATGATTTTATGTAATCTGCCACAATAGCTGTGCGTGGCCCTAGTTTCCTAACTGAAGTGGTTCACCCCCAAAGGGGTCTCCGCCAAGGGAGCCCTAGGTCCACTTTTATACAACTTCAGCCTTGACCCACTTTTACGCATTGTGAATGCACGCCTTGCTAGTGTCCAAGTGCAAGGCCAAGCACCTGTTAGGCTGCTGGCATTCGCTGACAATTGTGTGGTTAGGGTGTCTGACTACTGTGATGAACGCGCGCTAGAGGCAACTATCCAAGGCTACTCCAGGGTCAGTAACGCCGCCCATAATGCCCCCAAATCCTAAATCGTTCTCCTCAACTGACACCAAGCCCGTTGGTCACCAACGCCCCTTAATCAGACTGCTCTGGCGGCTAGTTTCTGGTTTGCTTGCCCCAGATAACCCTTTCCGCCCCTCTTATACTTCCTTTTGTATCAAGACCCACTGCTGGTCCGGTGACCATTTGGGAGTGTGGCTGGAGGAGGGAGTGTACGCCTCATTGGTAATGAAGCAACACATATTAGACAATGTCACAAAGCACATCGCCACCCTCAGAGCCCACCAGAATACCCTCACAGGCCGGGTAATGCTTGTCAACTCTATGCTCCTTTCAAAAATCTGGTTTGTGGCCCATGTTATCGCTTTTTACCCCTCTTCCTTCATCTATTTGTATTCTTTTTTTAAAAGAGTGGCTTTGGTTAGTCCGCCCTCCCCCTGTGCGCCTGGATCTCATGTTTAGCCCTCGACATAGTGGAGGTATGGACCTGCTCAACTTCTAGGCCCATGCCGCCAGAAGACTTGGTACCTGGATCGCTGCTGTCACCAACCCCACACTCTCAGACCAGCACTGGTCACGCACGGCCCACCCCAAATTTGCCTGCGCCCTTTGCCTCCAAAGTCCTACTCACCTCCATTCTCTACTTAACTATCCTCCTCTCATCCCTCTGCTGCGGGCCCCCATGGGACACCGCCCCAATTCAAATGAATTCTCCTCTCTATGTGGAGTGCTAAGTGGAGAATTAGCATCACTGGACACACCGCCCAGAGGGGTCGCCCTACTCCACGTTTCAAGCAAGAAGTCCATGGGCAAGTCGTTTTAAACAACCTTATACTCCAATGTTCTGCCATCATTGCCCGTGTGGACTACCTTGACAAGCTGGACATCCCATACTCTCTGGAGACCCAAAAGGACATCTGGTGGTATGCACACCATCCTTTGTTACAACCCCCAGATTTGCGCCCATGTGTGGAGATGCCCAAAAAAGGTGTACCGCATTTCTGAGCGGTCCAATGCCTCTCAGTCTTCATGATTTGTGTGTGGTCAATATGGGTCATTAGTCCACCACCTGAAAAATTTTCCCTCCATCACAGGCGATCTGGCTGGATGTTATGAATCTCCTTTGCCAGGAGCAAGTACAGACATTCAGCCTATCTAAGAACATCTTCGCCTTTTACATGACCTCCCCTATCCACCCTTCTCTCCACGCCTTAATCGTAGCAATTGAATTATAGACGATTTACACTACTGTCCTTGACGCTCTTTCTGGCACTACCCCAAACCTCCGTGAAGCTGTGCGTCACTCAAGCTCTCACCTTACATACTACTTCCAAGCTTGGTTTATTGCCCACCTGCCATCCTGCCTCCAGCAATTGGTGTCATCCTGGTTCCCCATCTGGTTCCTCTCATCATACCCTTTCCTTCATTAATGTTTGGTTTGGCCCAGGCCTCTTCCGCCGCTCCCACTCTTCCTTCCACTGGCGGTCCTGATGGCAACAGGAGATAGCTTTGGCTCCCCTGGGGTGCCTTATAGTTTCTTAATGTTATGTTGTTGGTATTTGTTAGATGTATCTGTCCCATGGTCGGCCTTCCTCAAATAAAATGAAAAGAAATAAAATAACCCTTCTCTCATAATCAAGCCAAGGTATTGTAGTGTTGAATGTTTGACTAAATAAAAATTATCAGATATATCATAATTGAAAATAATAATATTAACTTAGTCTATGTTATTATATATGATGTTATATATATATATAAGCGATTTATATGAGGTATATATTATAGCTAAAAACTTTTCTTTCCACTTGACATCACTTTTGAGAAATTTTTGAATAAAAGTTAATTTCCACCGCCACCTCAACGCATCAGTTTTCCTACTTATGTCCCTGGATCCACCACCTGCTGCCCCAGTGTGGGGCAGCGGTGATCCACAATCCTTCATTTTCTGCCTTGCAGGGAAATTCATTTGGATAGGCTTGTATAGTTCACCAAACTATACTGGCCAAATTTTCCCTATGGACTTAGCACTTCACAGTACATGTATCCAACCAACTTGCTACCATCCTCTTGCCCTTCATAGATCCACCATTTGATTTATCCTCCATGTTGATTACAGGCGTTTATTTCCATATGACAATAAAGCAATAAGAAAACTTGCCACTGCTGCCCCTGCGCTGGCTGGCTTTATTGATTTCCGCCCTTTTAAGGACTATTTTGACATAGACTTCCAAATGGAGGAGGACGCTGCAGCGGCGGAGTTGACTACTCTTAATAATAAAAATACCCATGTACCTATTACCTGAACTTGTCTCCCTGATGATACCACAATTTTGGTGTCAATCGCTAACCTCCATTAGCATCTCCCACCCCAAATTATGTATGAACAGTTGATGGCGGGGCTGTTGGCTTATGGCACTCAGACCACCCTAGTCTTCACTGTTCCTACTGGTGCAGAGAGCCTTGCTGCCTCTTGATCCACTGACACCATCATCCCAAATCACTCTGTAGTTGCCAAAAAATCTTCCCATGTGCTCACATTGCTGCAGTGCCTGAGCATTTTTTGGGCTCATGTCAATAGTGGTCAACAAATTTATCCCCTCTGTTTTGAGCTTGACCACTCTAAAAAATGCTGCCCCCATGCCGCTTCACCTGTTACTATTCCTGAACCCTTTTCAGTGACATCTGAATGGGGTGTTTTGTTGCCCCCTCCCACCTAATATTCTCGCTTGCTGTGCCAATGCAGGAAGTCAGCCCCCACCAAAGCCTCCAGCCACACTTACCACCCTTGATTCAACCCAACCAATCAGAGTCAAGCTTGGACCACCATTCGAACCCAAGCTTCCACACATTCGCCTACTACCACCCACTCAAATTCTGTCTCCACTATTCATGTGAACCAAAATCCTTGAGACCTATTGGACGAGGTTGATGAATCAGATAAAATTGTCATAAATAGGGATGATGAATCCGGTGAAACTCTTTGCTCAGTTGATTATGAATAAGCCAAATTTCATGATTCTGATTTTGACAAAACCCTCTCACCCAGACGCTTTGCTTCTAAACCCAATGCCATCCCCTTCCAAATTTACCGCCAGCTTTCCTTAGCAGCGGTGGCCTCACCCATTGCTACCACCTCTGCAAAGCAGTGGCACAATCAGTTGGAAAATTCTAGAAAGGGTCTGAGCACAATTAATATTCCCCCTTATTTCCCTGAAGCAGCTCAGGAGGAAATTACCAAATTGGTCAATGATGCAGCTTTGCTTTCATGCATATTGTGAAACTGGAAGCATATAACCCAACTTCAAAATTACAAGGCAAACTATAGCCAGTTTGGCCAACTCCTGGATGCAGACCTTCAAGCTGAACATCATGTTGCAAAATTTATATAGGCTGTCTTCCAGGAGGATCTTGAGGTAAATAACCGATATTTCACACACCTCCAATCCCACTACGCTGATTTCCCAACGTCCTTGCTATCAGCTTTTGTCCGCTACTACAACTGTTGTGATTCTTTCATGAAAATAAGCCTGAAGAAGAGCTTCCTGACTCTCCTTCCCCCTCTGCCATGATAGCTTAGAGGTACTCCGCTCTCCGCCTGATTATATGTTCTGTTTTATTTAGTTTTTCCATTCGTTTTGGTTCTTTTGTTTGCTCTCTGAGTATTGATAATGTCCGTCTTATGGTCAGCATACTTAAATGAAATTTAAATCTAAAAAATATATTATAGAATAAAAATGAGGGATTTATGACATAACAGTTCCATCTGTAATATTTGACAAAATGACCCGTTATCAAGTCCTTTTGGGTTAAGTCAAAATTATTTGTTCATGTCAATCATGTTACAATTTATTTAATTTATAATTTGTTATAAAGATTATATTGGCAAAGTGCTACCATTGTTCAGAGAAATAATGGTTTATCCCTCTTGAAAATGCATCAGAGGAGATGCTGTCTTAGAATAATTATGTCGGAAAAAAATCAGCCATGAGGCGGAGCTGGGTGTACAGCAGGAAGCCTCACATGTGGTGAAGAACCTCAGAAACCCTGACCAAAAACCACTGGTTATGTGGTGGCGCAAGGAGAGGAGTTAAGGCAAAGGTTCAGTTAGCATCAGAAGTAGTGTAAGGAGAATGTCTATAACTCTCCTGTTTTCAGCGTGATAGTGCACGGTGCACAGGGACAACGCCAGGAAACTAGTTGTCAGTATGAAAGTTACTAGAGCCCAGTATAAGGTGCTGAAGCAATAATAACTTAAAAAAAGGAGGGCGATCATCTGTGGGAATATCCAACCAAAACTGACGCAGTACCCAGTGCGGAAGGGGTAAGCGTCTCAGGTTGGAGAGGACCTGGGAGAACCAACAGTGCACAAGGGGATAGCCTGATCATATTTAAAATGGAAAGGGTAATTGAGCGTGAGACTTCCTCAAAGAGGTTTGCGCACAGGATCATTTGAAATAACATAGAACTTAAAATGGGAAAGTTTTATCAGGAAAAAGTTGACCAACACGAAATTTTAGTAATAAAAATCAACATTTAAACATTGTTGGGGTAATTTGAGGTCTGCCTAAGTGGTCCCAATCACCAATTCAACAATAGGCAAACACTTCTGTCTAAATTAGTAGATTACACTGAGACTAGTACACTCGAGTAATCAATAGAACTTGTACCCTACCCAAACGCGTAATTTCATAAATGGAATGGGCTTCAAACCCCGTTCCTCAATCAACTGAATCAAACCATCATTATTAATTGAATAACTCGTCCGTTTTAACGCCTGAGCCAACACAAGGGGCTGGGCGTTATGCACCTCACTAGTATCAACCTGGGCATATTTGGCTTGTACCCAGCGTTGGTCTAATGTGTGCTTGAGGTCAGGGAGGGCCTGAAGTTTCACCTTCTGGGCCTCCTGCCGCCCAGCCTTATCCTTGGGGTTGGTGCCAACTATCATGTCATTTAACTATGACATTACCCTCTCCTCCCAATGGGGCTCAATCCCCCCTCCAGGGGTTTGCACTAGGGAAAAGTTCTTGTGGGCTGAGGCAAACTTCATTTTGGCAACATTCTTCTTGGTTTGAGATCCAAGGGGCCTGGAGGAAACGCTTATGGAAAGCTTCAATTAGATCTTTGGCATGCACATAGTCATGCGCTGGGACCCAACTGTTCTTTGCAGCATCAAAACCCTTCCAAGATACTAGGTACTCAAGTCTTCTTTTAACATGGCAGGAGGCTACTATTTCGTCCACTTCCCTCTCTGGCGCCCCATCCATGAGATAGGCCTCAGGAGTCTCTGGTGGGGGGTCCTCAAACAACACCAATTTGCTTTCATGAAAGATAGAGAAGATTTGAAACGAAATAAGAGGATCTAACTGGTATGAGGCATGGCCCACCTTTTTAATAACGCGGTAAGGGACAATCCTCTTTGTTCCCAAGATTTTTGCATGGCTGCTTGATAGGGATGTTACGAGCATCAAGCATCACAAGATCCCTACTTGTACGCTGAACCCACTTGGCGCTTACCATCAGCGTTATACTTATAAACTTGCATTGCCGCCTCCAAACTTGTGAAGCCCCCCTGGTGGACCTTCTTAATAATCTTGGCAAAGTCCACCACCGCTTCATTTTTAGATCCACAGCTGGGCTCCATGTTAAAGGCAGGGTTAAACCCATGGTTGGCGAAAAAAGGGGAACAATTGATCAAAGAATGCATAGTGTTGTTGTAGCTAAATTGGGCCATAGGAAGGTGAGAAACCCAATCTGAATGATCCGTAGAAGTGTAACACTGCAGGAACTGTTCCAAGCGCTGGTTCACTCGTTCAGTCTGCCCATCTGATTAGGGGTGATAGGCAGTTGAACTTCAGGGGCGAATCTGAAGAGACTTACACAACTCTTCCCAAAAGATGGAGGTAAACTAGGGCCCCAGTCACTAAAAATCTCTTGGTGAACCCATGAAGCGCAAACACATGAGTGATAAATAGCATAGCCATCTCATCCACGGTTATTGTTGCTCTGCAAGGAATAGCGTGGTCAAACTTCTTAAAATGGTCCACCACCACCATGATGGCATCATAACCATCAGAGACAGGTAATCCCATAATTAAATCCACCAATAGGGAAGACCAGGGCCCTTCAGCCTTCTGGACTGGTACCAACAACCCCGCTAAAGGTTGACGATTTGGTTTCATTTGATTGCAGATCAAGCATTCTTTACAATAATGTCCCACCTGAGCAGGTAAGCCCTTCCAATTGTAGGTGCGTCATATTAACTCTAAGGAATTTGCTTTCCAAGGATGACCAACAATGAGTCCATCATGATGGTCCCAGATAAATTCCAGGCGCAGTGGTCCAGCAGTAACCCATAGGCGCCCTTAAAAACACACCATCTCATCCTTCACGTGATAACTCCAGGATAGAATATTTTGATTCAAGGCGTTCTTAGCAAGTAGTATAGTATATTTGCTGATAGCAGCTGAGAAAGGACTACCTTTCTGAACAAACTTTATTCCTCCGCATTTTCCAGAGTTGCAAGCGCTGGCGTGTTGCCGGAAGGAGCGGGAAGTTAAGGTAAAATCTTACCTGATGGAATTATCAAAAGGGTGTTGTGGACTTCTACCTCCTTTGGATCCGGAGCTAAAGCAGGGTTGCGGCTTAAATCATCCGATAAACCATTATCCTTGCCCTTGGTGAACTCATAAGAAAATGCAAAATTGGGCAAGGGTCCCATGCCAACGGGTCTGCCGTGGGGTTAGGACATGAGGGGCACGGTAGTACAGCAAGGCATGGTGATCTGTATGTACATGAAAAAGGTTGTGAGGAGCCATGTAAGTGGTGACGCCAATAAGTCAGCGCCTCCACCACTGCTAGTAACTCTTTGTCATAAATGGCGTAATTCAACTCAGGCAGAGACATTTTAATGATTAAAATCCCACCGGATGCTCTATCCCATCTTCACTTACTTGTAACAAGGCAGCCGCTATGGCGAAGTTGGAGGCACCAGTAGACACAATGAACTCTTTTGAAGGGTCGACATGGCGAAGGACAGACGTGGACAACAGGGTGCATACACTGCTTGGAAAGCATCCTCCAAAACAGGGGACCACTGAAGCACCTTTGCATCACTAGCCTTATATAAGGGCGCTGTCACCTCGGAAAGATTGGGCGTGAACTTCTTGAGAAACTTACACATCCCCAAAAAGCTCCTCAATTCCTTGATGGAAGCGGGGGTGGGCCACTCGCGAATAGCCTTCTTCTTGTCTGGAGTTATCATGTGTCCTAAGTCAAACATGACGTTGCCCAAAAGGTGACCTGGGACTTGAAATATTCACACTTGCTAATCTATAGAGTAAGCCTGGCTGCCCTTAACTTCTCCACCACTTGCTGAAGGTGTACTGCATGGGACTCACGATCAGGGGAAAACACCAGGATATCATCCATGTAGGCAACCGCGCATACCCCCAGCAGGTCCCCAAAGCTACATCAATACGGCGTTGAAAGATAGCAGGGGCATATTTAAGCTCAAAGGGCATGACCCAAAACTGGAAAATCCCTTTTCTGGTACAGAATGCAGTTAATTCACTCTTGTCCCTTATTAATCCGAATCTGATTGAACTCATTGAGGCAATCCAGCTTGGAAAAGACCTTAGCCTTCTCCACATAGCGCGCAATCTGAGAATCCAAAGGGAAGTGATGTAGATCTGGCACAGTGACGTTGTTGAGGTTCCAGTAATCTACATATGAGCGTAGAGTACCATCAGCCTTATCAACAAAGAGAGTGGGGAGCATACAGGGGAGGTACGCTGAAAAATCGCGCCTTTGGCTAACTGCTCCTTCACCCACACATCTAACGCCTCTTCCTCCTGGACAGTTAATGGGTAAATAGAGAAGAAATACGCACCAGATTCACAACGAGCTTGAACCTACAATCAAACTCAGAGTGATCAGTTAGTGCGTTAGCAGATGCTGCATCAAAAGAAGATTTAAAACCCTCCAAATAAGAAGTAGAGGAACCTCCTCGGTGGGCTTCAGCATAGGGGAAAGGCTAAGGATGTGAAGGTGGGGCCAGTGGGGAAATTCGCTCTGTAAGTTAGACTCAGACTAAGGAACAATTATTATGCGACCATTCCTTAAAGTTAGGTATATGGTATTCTACTTCAATAAGGTTCTAACGTCAAACTTCCGCCACCACTTCACACCCAAAATGATAGGGTACAAGAGGTTTTTGATAGCTTGGAAGTGATTGGACAAGTAGACTTGCCAACCTGATAGTCCACTGTCCCAATGACTTTCATAGTTGGAATACCTTGGGACGCCCCTCCCCTAACCATACCACCTGGCAAGTAACTCAGCTCAAGGTAGTCGGCTAGGCTCTTGTCCATAAAGTTTTCAGTGGCGCCATTATCCACCAGAATAGTGGTGCTGAATTTCCCTAAAGTGGAGGAAAAGGTAGCAGTCAGTAGAAAATACCCTTAATGGTCTTTCTTTAAAGCAGAAAACGCCAGTACATTACCACCAAACTCTTAATGTGGCAATTACATGTCACCCTGGTATGATTTTGAATCGAAGAATGGAGAAGGATACTTGGCTACTCTTACTACTGAGGCCACATATCCCACCATAACTTCAGCAGGGGCATAAACTTTGTTGTATTGTAAGTGCAGCTCTTTTTCAACCTCCTGAGCGCAGAAAATCATAGAAGAGGTCAAACGGGGATTTTCTGGGGTGATTAGATACACAGGAGTAGGTTACATATCTGATCTATGAGAGAGCAAATATGGTTCAGAGGTATATATAAGGTCTCTGAAATAAAATGCGTTTTTAGATGTGAATGACCTTATTCTAATAACAGCAATAGAATGCCTGACATTATCCAAGGCCAACACCCCCAGGCCCTTCTGCGCCAATTCCGCTGGCATTGTCTGAATGTGCTGCAGAAGTAAACCCCATTTATTTAACTTGATTTTGTACATTTTGGCAGAAAGTTGGGGAATCAAAACTTTTGGACCAAGAAGCATCTATAACACCCAGGTATGATCAAAAAGGGTGGGTACTTTCCAGTTATAGGGCAGCCAAAATAATGCTGAGATGCTCCAACCTTTTGGAAAAAGAGGAAACAGCGGTGCGGCTGACCACAGCTGAAGCCCACAACTGGCGCCCACCAATTGACTTTGAAAAAGTCCCACATGGAAAAGTTTGTGCACATAAAATTAAAAGTTGTTTGACTAATGTAAGGAGAGTGTCTATAACTCTCCTGTTTTCAGCGTGATAGTGCACAGTGCACAGGGACAATGCCAGGAAACTAGTTGATAGTATGAAAGTTACTAAAGCCCAGAAGAAGGTGCTGAAGCAATAATAACTTAAAAAAAGGAGGGCGATTATCTGTGGGAATATCCAACCAAAACTGACGCAGTACCCAGTGCGGAAGGGGTAAGCGTCTCAGGTTGGAGAGGACCTGGGAGAACCAACAGTGCACAAGGGTTAGCCTGATCATATTTAAAATGGAAAGGGTAATTGAGCGTGAGACTTCCTCAAAGAGGTTTGCGCACAGGATCATTTGAAATAACATAGAACTTAAAATGGGAAAGTTTTATCAGGAAAAAGTTGACCAACACGAAATTTTAGTAATGAAAATCAAATTTAAACATTATTGGGGTAATTTGAGGTCTGCCTAAGTGGTCCCAATCACCAATTCAACAATAGGCAAACACTTCTGTCCAGATTAGTAGATTACACTGAGACTGACTTCACTTGAGTAATTGATTGAAGTTGTACCCTACCCAAACGCGTAATTTCATAAATGGAATGGGCTTCAAACCCCGTTCCTCAATCAACTGAATCAAACCATCATTATTAATTGAATAACTCGTCCGTTTTAACGCCTGAGTCAACACAAGGGGCTGGGCATTATGCACCTCACTAGTACCAACCTGTGCATATTTGGCTTGTACCCAGCGTTGGTCTAATGTGTGCTTGAGGTCAGGGAGGGCCTGAAGTTTCACCTTCTGGGCCTCCTGCCACCCAGCTTTATCCTTGGGGTTGGAGCCTACTATCATGTCATTTAACCATGACAAGTAGCCTATTTAAACCACCTGTATTTTGATGCAAAAAAATATTTTGGTAGTGTTAAAATAAAAGCTTAATAATTATACTTTTTATTTTTATTTAACCGAGGAAAGCTGACCAGGGGACAGGCATTACCAAAAGAAAGAAAGAAATGACATGAAACCTGAACAGGGTCAACTCCATCGAAGAAAGTTTTTCCACCTCCAGATTGGGACTCAAATTTTTCTGGTTACGTCATGGGTAAGGTTTTCGTGTTATTAGACCTACTGACCGCCAGTAACTTCCTTTGGCTGGCACCCCAATCGATGTGCAAAGGGCGGGAATCAAACCTCTAACCTTCAGGTTGGTAGCCATACGCCCTTACTGACTCACCTTCCACCCCTTAATAATAATTATACTTTTATTTGGTGTAATTTGTCAAAGATGTTACTTAATTGATAAAAAATTTTATATGGCAGGAAGCCACAGTTAAACTAAATGACAGGAGAGTACAGCCTTAAGTCTTATATTATAGAGTTTATATTATAAGAATCACCATCTGCTGGTCTATAGTCCTCTTATAATAGACGTTTGTAACTCCATCCATATTCCAGCATGAATAACCAGCCATCTGAACTAGTAAAAACTTCAACACTTCTTTATATCCAGAAGAGCCACAAAGCCAAAAGTCTTATACAAGTTAGCTATCAAGGTCGCGTGGTAATCATTATTTTTATATCATAGAAAATCTTTATAATTAATTTGTGTTGGTTTAATTGAGGCGAGGTGAAACCCATGCAGCGATCCAGCCATCCAGAAAATTTTTAAAAAGATTTTGGTTTAGTTAGCTAAGGCTATGGGGAGCCAGTTGGTCAGGTTCTTGTGGTCTTATTTTTCTAAATGAAGATTTTAAATAAGCTTCTTGAGTTAGAAAGGACCTCACCAATCACCATTAGTGCCTTAAAGAGGTTGCATAGGGTTTTGGCCATCACTGCCGTTTTTAGAAGGCACAACTCGATGGCTTAACTCTAGGGCCAGATACTTTATGCTATGGAGATTGAAGAGGGTCTCCATAATATCCTGACAGTAAATTGGAGACAGAAAAGCTTCTCTAGTCTGTGGTTCAGTAGGCAATGTTGGCATCTGACACATAGAGTCCCGGTTGCCTGACAGGTCCACATGGTCAGTGTGGAAAAAAAGGAGCAGAAGCATTGTAGCTTCTGCGTAATTGTTTCCTTATCCTTTGAAAACGTGGTGAATTTTTTTAGTGCACTGATTTCCCAAGCTGTTGATTGAGCCTTTTGCTTATTATAGAAGATGTAGATGGGATTTTACACTAGGCATAATAGCAGGATGACGAGAAATTGACTGCTCGCTCTTCCTGAAAATTGAGTATGAACAGAGGGCTTCTTGTGCAGTTTTCTCAGTCATTCAGACAACTGGGAGAGAGAGAAGACTTGCAGTTTATCTCAAGGTTTCTCTTTCAAAATTCAGCCTTTTTGAGTCTGGAGGATGCCGTGATCATAGGGATTTGGAACAAAATTAGTAAACATTGGTCATTCTCGCCTTAGTTGCTGCCCAACTGGCGCTGGAATTGTAAAAGTGGGGTGGTGTGGAGGTGAGGTTTTTCCAAATAGTTGCTGACAACTTCTACTTAGCAAAGAGGTTGTTAAGGAGAGTCAGGCAACCCTTAGCCAGAACCTTCATGATAGTCTAAAAGTAGTGGTGAGGAGAACAGTGAGTCACTTGTCTATGCTCAGATTAATAATGGGAGAATTAGGAGATGAGATGTGTTCGACCAGAAAGGGTAAAATTAGTGCAGCCAATTGCACTTTGCTAACTGAAATTTCCCTCAAAGATACTGGATTCTCTCTATACAACTATTTTAAGAAGCGGATGATGGTAATGTATCTGTAAAGTTACATAAGTAAATGAAGCCCTGGAGGCAACTCTATCCAAGGCGTTCCTTTGCTGTAGGGATAAGAGTCGCAAATGTGGCTTATGGTGGTGTTAGGTTACCCTTTAGGGTAGTGTTTCATGGGAGATTCAGTTGGACAAGCTCCTCCAAAAGCCAATTTTGTTCAGCACCTGCATTAAGCAGGTAGATGCTTGCAACAGAAAATTTAAACTTTAGGAGTTGTATATTTGGCCATCATGAGGCAGCCACCAAGATGTTACAAATTAGAGTGGGGTTTAATCCAAAGATAAAATATAAGAAAGAGAGTCATGGACTATACAAAAGGAGTTACCTCAAAACTGTTCATTTCATGTATTTTTTATATGGGAGAGGATATGGGGCTCTTGGACAGCGGCAATATCAATGCACACTGACCTGAAGTTGAAGA
>JAKSZP010000733.1:0-37125 GCA_022478985.1 Massospora cicadina | reverse complement strand
TGGGGGTACTGTAAAGATGGCGCAATGGAAAGCAGACTTTTTAACCTTTGGGTTTCAGCGTAATGAGAACCTCACTGCCTTTGCTGATTGGTTTGTAGCAGAAGCTTATGTGATAATTGGGGCAGGGACATTATTCTAGTTTGATGTGTGCATTTCTATGATCTCCGCTGTAAAGCCATACTATGAGCTTTACAATGTCATGGCTCCATATTTAGAGGATGACGTACCCTTGGGTTAAAATATTTTGCTGTTTCGCCATCTATCTGCTACCTTTCCTCCACCCAATACAGAGTGGAAACTTACCACCTCCGTTGCTGAACTTTCTTATTCAGATAAATTATCCCGCCCTGTTCAGAGTTCACCTAGCAATCACCAGCATTATTATCACTATGCGCCTTGCCCTCAACCAAGTTGCCATTGGCAGTTCACCTATTGGGTTGGCCCTGGTTACATCGATCAATCTTAATCCAACTTTTGGCGTGGGCCATCTTACAACAATTAAGGACGCAGGCCCTATGGGGTCAATTGTTATGAATGTGGTTGGTTGGGACACCTGGCATGAGGTTCCCCAATTAGGCAAGTCCATCACATACAGCAGAATCAATACTATCTGGGAAAATTCAGAGCGGAGTAGAGATGGGACTCTCTACCTCCACCATTACGACCCAAAACGTTCTGCCTGAATCTATTCATGTATCTGCACCGGAAGTCTCTCAGTATTAAAACGCATTACTATATCAGCATCCGTTTGGAGGGATGAACATATTGACATGATTACAAACAAAGGCATGGCAGAAGATGGAACCCAGGAGCAACCAAAGCCTTATGCCTGTCAAATGTTTGACCAAATTTCTGCAGAGGAGCTGAATCCGTCCTCTGATGCGTCTCGCTTAAAAGGGGTGAACGCTGCCCTCTCTGTGGATACTATTGTTGAAGAGTACCCTAAAGTTGTGTTGGATATTATGGGCTTTTTGGAAAGAAGCGATATGTTAAATGTCCACGTTTTAAACAAGCAGAATTTATCCTACTCTGAGTGTACGTACTGTGACATTGTGGTTGCCAAAACCAATTCCGTTCAATAATAGATACAGGTGCCCCAGCCAACATAGCTATAACCAAGCTGGTGGTGAAGTTGACATTAAAGCTGGATGTAGAACACTGGATGGTCTAAGTAACAGCTGAAGCGGATAGCACGTTCTCTGAGGGAGCGTACAGCGCGCTTTTGTTTCAGTTTGAGTCAATTGTTGTGGTAGCCCCAGAGATAGTGTTACCAAACAGTGATTACAATTTGTTAATTGAAACCAATGTCTGTGACACTTTGGTGCGGTCGTTGACATGACAGAGGGGATGAACAAACTTTTGGGACAGCGGATCCCAATTTATTAACCGCCAGTGGAGTGCTAAAGGATTTGGTGCACATGGGATATATATATCTCGTATCCAGTGATGGGTGATCCAAGTTCATTACCATTGACTGAAGAGTAAGATCTGAGCTCTTTCCCAGCAGATATATGAATATCAAGGGCTACATCTTTGCGCTGCTGGCCCTATATCTATTCCTTCCAGACATCAAGTCATAGTGAACACTGAATTGGAGGTAGAAGTGCCAGCTGGACTCTATGGGGAAGTCATTGGGACTACCAGAAATTGTGGCTTGAGCCTCACATGGCTCCAGGCATTATACTTCTGGGACACGAGGAGATCAAAATTTTTGTTAGAAAATTTGTAGCATGAACCAATGCGATCCAATGACATCAATACTGGCATATTTACACTTGATCCCTGTTGAAAAGTTCCTCCATATTCATGAGTTTGGGTCGCTTGATGAATTTGGGTTACCTGATGATTCTCATCCTGGCATACTGATGGTGGTACCTCGTGGAAAGTTTAGTTGAGTTATCTGAAGAACACCAGAATCAAGCAATATTTTACTTTACAAAAATAAAGAGATTTTTGCTGCTGACAATCACGACTTAGGGTGCGCCTGGGGGGTGGTCCATTGAGTAGACACTGAGGATCATCCCCCCATCAGCTCGCAACCAATCCATCAATCATGAGCAGCTGAGGAAGCAGTAACTGAGGAGATCAAAAAGCTGCTTGAACAAGGAATGCTCAAACCATCAAAGAATCCATGGTCTTTGACTGTTCTTATTGTAAAAAAGAAGGATGGTACCAACTGGGAAATGATTGACTACCAGAAGCTTAACAGCATCACCAAGAAGGACTCATGCCCCTTGCCGCAGATTGATGATGTGCTGGATCAGTTAAGCGGAGCCCATTACTTCCCAGCGATGGACTTGATATTAGCTAACTGGAAAATTGAGTTGCCTGTGGTGAAACATGAGAAGTGCTCCATAAACACCTCTAATGGGCTTTTCCAACCAGCCTGTATGCCTCAAGGGCTATATAACACCCTGGCTATGTTCCAACAGGCCATGGATACCATTCTAGGCGACCTGAAGTTGTCATCCATCCTTGTGTACCTTGACAAACATCAATGTATTCTCCAGAACATTTTTCGAGCATCTTGCCCATTTGGAGGTGGTATTCTACCAGTTGGCTGAAGCAAACATCACGATAAAGACCCAGAAATGCCGCTTTTCAAGGACCAGTTGGAGTACTTTGGTATTGTAGTAGACGCAAAAGAGCTAAAGTCTCAACCTACCAAGGTGGATGATATCCAAAAGATGACTATGCCCACCAGTAAGCGAGATAATCAAGTTTTTTTTGAGGATGGTTGGCTACTACCGGCGCATCATCCCTAACTTTAGTTGTATTGAAGGATCGCTATTTGAGTTATTAAAAAAATGCCATGTTTGGATGGACGGAACTCTATCAACACTCTTTTGAAACACTTTGGGTGGCATTTATGAATGCGCCAGTGCTATGTTACCCAAATTTCAATAAAGAATTCATTGTTCAGATGGACGCATCACTTTCCGCTGTTGGGGCGGTGCTATCTCAAAAAAATAATGAGGGGGAGGAGCATCCAGATGCATACTGCAGTCAGAGTCTGAAAGCCATGAGCGTAATTATACCGTGACTGAGTGGGAGTGTTTTATGGTGATATATGCATGTAAGCAATTCAGGGTATATTTGCATGGAGTAAAGTTCAAGTCATAACAGGTCATTCTTATTTATGCTAGTTACTTAACCTCAAGGAGCTGGAAGGGCGCCTATCTCAATGGGCCCTCAAACTGCAGGTTTATGATTTTAAAATCCTACAACATCCTGGAGCCAAACACCAGTATGTAGATTGCTTATCAAGATTACCTACTATTGTGGTCATGGCAGATATGAGCAATATAATGTTCAATAAAATGCTCAGCAAAAAGTATGATGATGAACCACCTCAAGTCATCAAAGTATTAGATGGGATAAAGGACAATACTTTCCAAAAAACAGCGAGTTATATAGCGGATAGGGGACGCCAAGGTAAATATCCCAAGGCCTTCCGCCCAACCAGATATTACCATGAGCGCACACCAATTAGTTGGACATGGTGGATCAGTTAAGACCATGGAATTGTTGTGACCTCATTAATACAGGGAAGGCATGTAATTTGATGTTCATGAAACCATTTTCTGTTGTCATCAGTGCCAAGTGAGAAGAGCTGTTCCACCAGAAGACTACTTACTGGCTAGTGAAACAAATTTTGCTTGGCATATGGTTTCCCTGGATTTCTTTGGGCCTCACCAACAGGAGATAACTAGTCTAAATACATTCTGGTGGCAATTGACCACTTGACCAGGTGGGTCAAAGCAAAGGCAATAGCAATCTAGGGGCAGTAATGGTGGCTAACCTTTTAATTTCATGTATTATTCAGCGACACAGCTGTCCTCAGTTCATCTTTACTGAGAAGGAACCAACTTCACCTCTCACATTTTACCCAAACTTAACGAATTAATGGACATCTGCAGAGTTCTGATGATCTCCTCTCTCACCCAGCGTCCAATGGTATGGTTGAGCGAGTTTATGGGACGTTGAACATACTTTGGAAGTTGGTAACAGATCGACCTTCAGATTGGAACTCACTCCTTTTCACCGTCATTTTCACTTATAATATCAGCTACCATTCCACCACGGGAAAAGCCCCTTTCAATTGTTGTATGAATGACACCCTGCTCTTCCAGTGCTGCTTTATTCTTGTGTAGAAGATACTGGCGGAATGGATCCCCACCATTATTTGACTAACCTGGTGTAAACTCTGATCAAGCTGTAAACTGAAACATACTCATGCAGCTTAGCCAAGAAGATTAAGAAAAGGGCGACCAATCTGGCGCAGCGTAGTGGGCTAGCACAGTTCAAAGATGGGGACATGGTTCCATTCCATGATCAACATGTGTTTAGACGGAAACATAGGTTAGCCAACATCTGGATTGGTCCATTTGAGATAATTGAAAAGATGGGCATCAACGCCTACACCATCAAGGACTCCACAAGCGGTCAGATCTTCAACTGAGTGCATGCAAAGTTACTTTGAGCAAATCAACTATAGGAGACTTATTGTCCAGTCAAGGGGGGGTAATGTCATGATTTTGATTTGACTGGACGATAAGCCCTAAATCATTATGCTGGAATGACTAGAATCTCCGATTATGAGATGAGCTATGATTAATTGAGCGCCTTAGGATGAGGTGATATTGGGTTGGAAAAGTAAATCATATCATCACCAAATTGGGAAATAGGGTGATATCAACGAATGACAAATAATGAGATGTTGACGTACAACAAATAGTAAGTAGATCATATTTAATTAATGCAATTGTGGATTTAATACATTTTAATCTCTGCCAGAACCAATGAGATGCAGTGGGACAAATCACTAAACTAAAGGGTCAATATCAACTGAGGTCGTTGAGATATCAGCAAGAGGAGAAGATTGAAAGGGAGATGTTTTTTAGTAGTTTAGATTGAACGGAACACCAAGGATCCACTGCATATACTAAATAAATAAAGTGTCATTCAAGGCGCATAGCTCTATAATTTATTATAGTTTTAAGTGTGTCTGTGGAACAACAATCTTAATATTGTCTGTCAGATTAAACAGTGGGTTCACCCTGTGAAAATTATCCCAATGTATCTTAACGATTCTGCTAATTTCATAACAGTATTCCAGCTGGTCTATAAAGCCTGAACTTCCTGGACCTTATATTCAAGTTTCAGCCGCATGTCTTTTATAGACCTCCTCTAGATGCTCCAGGTTTTCACTAAAAGTTTGTATGGAAAGGTTGATGTATTCTATGAAAAAATATGCATGTCAACCTAAGATTGCTTAGAATCATGTCAATAGCCCTCTGGAACAATGTTGAAGTGTTACAGAGCCCAAGGGGAATCCTCATCAGTTAAAAAGGCCCACATTAGTAATAAAGCACAACTTACAATATTGGCTTTGACATGTCAATTTTTAGTAACCATTTAGTAGATAAATTGCCAAAAATGTATTTCGTGCCTCCAAACCTGTACAAGGCATTAGCAATCCATGGAGAAGGGTATGAGACTTTCTCATAATATTAATTTACAATAGTCAACAACAACACAAATGCCTATTCCTAATTTTTCACAAATAGAATTAGATTGTTAATATCAGAAAATCCCTAGTTTCAGACCGCTTTAAATAAATAATTCTTTGGTGCACTGACAAGCAACCAAAGTAGCCTAACTGAGTAGGAGTGAGTTGGGGCACTGACAGCACCAAACATTGCCTACTAAAAATTGGTTATGCAAGGGTTGGATAGTGGTTGGCTGACCCAACCATGCAAAAGCTCTTGAAACAAATACTGAAAAAGACCAACAGGTAAGCGAGGTATGCTAACCCAAAAGCAACCTTTATTTCTACTCTGGAGATAAAAAGGGGCCTGACAACCAGAGCTCATCTGGGGAGCAATTGAAAATACTCCCCAGGAAGGGAAAGCTAGGGTAAATTATTATGAAGTGAACTTTGGAATGGGCAGGTGCGCCTTATAAAGGCTGCCCCTTGGGGGCCTCACCTGAGTCATTGATTAGGTTTGCACAAGCCTAATATACAACTTGGGCGAGGCACAACCCAGCGCCTAAAATACTGAGCCAAAAACATTTTTAAAGCGATTCAACTCAGATTCAGAAAATCTGAATCCAAGTCAGATTGTAACAATTGAGACGAACTCAATCATTACATTACCCCCCACTAAAGAAGGGCTCCTCCCCAAAGAGGGGCCCCACAGTGGAAGGCCTCCATGATTAGGGCTTCCAGGGGCGAATTACCTCAAGCCCCAGAAAATTTAACTAGATAAACTTCAGGCCCCTTGAGGGAAAATGCAAATGGTAAGGGCAAATCGGGACTGGGATGCCAGAATCAGCCCACCCGACATGAGGATGCATGCCCAGCATGTGGCTGTGTTGCGCCCTCCACCCAGGCTCCCGTTGGTGATAATCTTCCCATCCTGACTGGGAAAGCGCTTTTGCCAAAAGTAGCATGAGAGGGGTGCACAGTCCAGCATGGCTGGATGGCCCCAGCCCATGGACACATGCCCAGCACTTAGCTGTGTTGTGCACCCCTCTCAGGCTCCTGTTGGTGATGGCCTTCCCATATTGACCAGGAAGCCGCTTTATCCAACAGAAATGTTAGAGAGGCTTATGGTAAATCACGGCTAGATGGCCATTCCCTTTCCAGGTGGACCATCCGTGGGTGAGGGAACCCTGTTGGGACAGATCCCCTCAGTGCCAACTGGATCCCTGTTGAGCAGGAGGCCCCAAAAGATTTTCAACTGACGTTCACTTGGGATCCAGGGTTGGTCATCAGTCACTGGCTCCCACCAGTGCTGGTTCCTTGACAACTGGGACCAAGTGACCATTGAGGTCAGCTGAACTGGGGATTGGAGGCGTGCAGTGCAATTAAACTTCAGAATAATGTCACAATCAGATAATCCCCAGTTTCCAACTGCCATAAAATAAATAATTCTTTAGTGCAAAGACAAGCAACCAAAGTAAACTAACTGAGTAGGGTGAAGTTTTGGTCACTGGCAGCGCCAAACATTGCCTATTATGAGTTGGTTATGCAAGGGTTGAATAATGGTTGGTCTGACCCAACCACATGAAAGCTCCTTTAAACAAATTATTGAAAAAGACCAACAGGTAAGCGAGTTATGCTAACCCTAAAACAACCTTTACTTTTAACTTGGAGATAAAAAGGGGCCTTCCAACCAGAGCTCGTCTGGGGAGCAACCAACAATGCTCCTCAGGAAGGGAAAGCTTGGGTAAATTATTCCAAAGTGAACTTTGGAATGGGCACGTGCGCCTTATAAAGGCTGCCCCTCAGGGGCCTCACCTGAATCAATGATTAGGCTTGCACAAGCCTAATATACAACTTGGGCGAGGCATAACCCAGCGCCCAAAGTTACCAAGCCAAAAACATTTTAAAGTGAATTGACTCAGATTCAGAAAATTTGAATATGAGTTGGAATGTAACAATCAATATTAACTTGATCACCACATAGGTTGGCCTATGGGTGTTAGGCAATATCACCACACTAAAACCAAGGATTTCAAAAATATAATTCAAAATAACTACCAAATGCCTCAGAACGTCAGATTGGATGCATTCTGTTAGAGACGTGTTCCCTAGTATTAATGGTTTATATTATGCATTTTGCACATCCCAAATTTTAATCATCTTTATCAAAGTTTTCTCAATATCTATAAAATAGTTATTGACCCCATTCCTTTTCTTGTTTAATATCACTATAATCAGCCACAGGTATGCCAATATGGATAATGCGGACGCCACTATTTTAAAGCCATAATTTGGCCAGGGTCATAAACTCTAAAATTTACCCAAATTTTTTAGAAGGAATTAGATTAAGACAGATTATAGTTTGATGCATATTATAACAAATAGTCAAATTCAGTACGTTTGTGAAAAAATGCGATTTTCTTCATGTCCTGAACTCACCATCTAAGGTGAAATATTGGTTTCAAGTAAAGTTATGGAACAAATTTGTTATTTCTCCACATATAGCCATTACAGGATTTTTATTGTTAGCTGGTAGAAAATATCAACTGTGTTCTTGATCTATATGTTCTTTCTTTGCTTCATCTTAATGATAAGGCCTTGGATTCATTAGTTTATTTTGGCTAGCAGATTGACACATCTTCTTGACTTGAGAAATTTGATAGGGACTATGCCATACGTAAAAGCCAAACAGATAAACAGGCCAAGGAATTTTTAACCAAATTTTGCGCTCCTAGCTTGATATATGGATGTCTTCTTAAGAGTGGCTAGAGTATCCTCATTGTGGCTGGTGACTACCTTAAACCTCATGACGTCTGTGGTAAATAGAATTACATAGTACTTGTTAGGAATAAACATAGATGCGCAGCTACCACTATTGACCTGAATTTTATAAAAAAGTATTCTATGCTTTAAAAGACTTAATGGTGTGAACCCTACGGTTTCATACTCACGACCATATACAACATCCAGTAATATACCTGACTTCTTTACCAATATAGTAATAATGATTCATGGGTGCGCCCCTGCCAATAATGACCCGAACATAGACCTTACTTCAGTAAGATTGGCATATAATAAGATCAGAGTATGGTTTGGAAGAGTTTACAAGGTTATTAGCTTTAGAAGTGCCAGAATAGAAGATATATTTAGAGTAGGAGCATATATTGGATAAGTTTTTTTGAGATCTGTATGGTAATTGCAACTTGTACATCTTTTTTAAAAATGGTAAGTTTCTAGAGCGCGAGGTATCAAGGCCTAACCTGTGGTCAAAAATTTGTTTGCCATATGGCTTGAATACTTCTGATCAAGCCTCATTAAAACCTCTCTTGAGATTTGACTCTTTTTGGAATTAGTTGTAACCAGGTGTACATCATTGGCTACAGTATGATGTAGAATATATTCTTTCAAGTGATTACAAACAAAAAGATTTGTGGGTTCAGGTGGGATTTAATTGTCATATTTAGTGGAAGTAGAGCTTTCCACCTTTACTCCACCTGCTTTTTTCTCTGAGTCCGTCCTTTTATCCTTTAGCTTAAAGTTAACTCCTGTTTTATTTTAAAACAGCAATAAAATTTAGTTAAAATTGAGCATTTTTACCACAGCGATGAAAAGTAGCATTTTTTGGCTGTGATTGTTCTAGTTTTAGACTGGAGCCCTAATATTGTTCTATCAATCATTTAAAGCATTGTTATTGTTCATAGGAGATCTCACTTACAGCTAATTAATTGAACAATTTAGCACCTTTCACTATACTTCATCGGTGTAGATAGTCTAAATACCCTTGTATTTACATTGTATGGTTAAGAGCAGGTATCATTAAACTATTCAAGTCACATTGGAGCTTGACAGCATGCTCCATTGAGATTTTCAGTATTAAATTTGAACATAGCATTTTATCCTACTAGTACTTAGGCTTCATGGTAAAATCGTATTTATTCAAGGTAAGCTGACCAAAGGACAGTTAATACCAATTGCTCAAGGAGCAAATAATAATAAAAACTAAAAACAATACTAAACGCTCAATTTGAGCGTTTTGCAACAAAAAAAAGAACAAAAACGTAACTGACCAGGCGAGAATTTAGAAAACAGCTTATTAGACCATGGCGGAAGGGGAGTGGGGATCAGGGGGATTAGCCTCAGCGGCTTCTTCCTTATTCCAAAGCATATTATGGGCCAAGGCGGAGAGCAAGGGCGTAGGGGGATCAGAGGTATGCAGTTTGTTAATTCTATTGAGAGGATGATCACAAAAATTCCCGGTGGCAATAAGGTTACTAATACTTGTGAAGGCTTCTTCTTCATGAATCTGAGCATTGAAAGCTTTGGAGAAAGTGGCAATATTTGTGTGGTTAACCTGGATTTGATAGTTCCTCACTACATCTGCAACATTATGGATGATGATTTTGGATGTATTATAGAATTTTAGTATATTGCGCTTACCCAGTGGTACAATAGTCAAGGAAAATTTGTAGAGGGAAACCCCAGCAAGAATCAAGACTGACTTGGCAACAGTTTTGTGGTGGGGGAAACAGCTGGGAGAGGCAGCTGCTAAAGTAGTGAGCTTGTGTCACTTTGTAACAGAGAAGCGTTCATCCTGGGGGCATAAAAATGAGGGGTAAATTGATCATTATGTTCAGTATTCAGAAAATGTTTAAGGTGGAGATCAGATAGTTCAATAAAATATAATTTAAAAAACTTCAACCAATAATCCCAAAGTTTTTGATTAAACTGGATTAGGGCATTATTATAAGTATAAGATTTGCCTTGTAAATGGAAGGTTTTTTGGGACTGAACTGCAATATAAGTTGCTTCCTGGTTGGGTGGGATAGGTGCAGAACTGTTTTCGGGATGTTCCTGATTGGATGAAGCTAAAACTTCTGCAGCAACAGTTTTTGGGGGAGGAGGAGAAATTATTGTGCCTGTTATATAGTTGGCAATATGGTCAATATTCGCCGGAAGGGTTGCACAGGGCTGACCCAATGAGCAAAGACAAATGACATGAAGATCATTGGTCCACAAAATAAACGTACTAGGTTTAAAACAATATAAAGCAATAGCTTCAGCCACGCTACTTTATTTAATAGAATATAACTAGCAGATTCTGTCTTTTCTCAATTCCCTCTTCTTCCTACTAGCCACTCGCTTCCTCTTTCTTCCAAAAAGACCACCCTTCTTGTCTTAAAATCCCACTCATACCTTCGTCGCTTTGGTCAGATCTGACCCTTTATCTTGGCTATAAATTATTTGCCAGAACTTTTCTGGTTCAACTTCATCATTGAGGCTCTGGCGGAATTTACTCTATTTGCTGAACTAAACTCACCTCTATTGATTCGCTTCAAGTTACATAATTGACTAGACATGTTCAAATCTCCCTTTAGCAATTAACATACAATACGCCAAACTAAAGATGACTTAGCGTCCAGTCATACAATTTCTTGACGTTACCCCCCTTGACTGGAAAATAAGTCCTTTATTGTATATAAGGCCTCAGAAACTTAGCGTGGTCTCAGCTGATCATATGACCACCCATGGGTTTCTTAATGGTGTAGACATTGATATCTGTCTTCTCAATTATCTCAAATAGGCTATCCCATATGTTGGCAATTTTGTTCTTTCTTACAAGTCCATGTTTGTCGTGGAAAGAAACATAATCTCCTACAAAGAACTGTGTGAGTTTTATACATATACTTTTGTCAGCCGCCAGATCATGATTATTCTTAACTAAACTGTTAGAATAAGATTCAGTTTGAAGGTTTATCAGCGTACTCATTAAGTTAGTCAGTTAACTCTGTGGCTCTACTCTGCCAGTGTCTTCCACACATGAATAAAATAATTCCAAAATAGCTGGATGTCTTCCATAAAGTAATTGGAAAAAGCTTTTCTTTGTTAATGAATGATAGCTAATATTATAAGTGAAATCAGCTGTATATAAAATGGTAAACCATTCCGAGGGGCAATCCTTTACAAGCTTAAGGAGAATGTTAACCAATCTTCCGTTAACCTGATCATCCATCCAATTAGATTCAGGGTGGTATGGTGTAGTTAATACCTCGCAGATTGCCACTAGCTATTCAACTTGAAAAGGGTATGTGGCATGAAATTTGTCCCACTGTCCATGAGAATAAACTGCGGCCAGCCATAGCACTGTATAACATACTCCATAATTAACTTGGCGATGGTAACAGCCCCTAGATCGCTGGTTGCTCTTGATTAAACCCACCTGGTCAAGTGATCTATCACTACTAGTATATACTCAGGGTGGTTCGCCACAGTTAATAGAGACCCCACCATCAAGGGAAATAGTGTGCCAAGCAAAAATGGGAATAACCAACTGGTAGGTAGTTTTATGTGGATAGGTTCTTCACTTGACACTGATGATAACAGGAAATTGTCTCAAGAACGTTGTAGTGCTCTCCCAATAGTAACATGGTTCAAAAACTCCAATGTTTTCCTTAACCCTTTATGACATACCGCCTTGTGTGTAACCCAAATAATTCCTAGCCAGGTGGAAAATTTTGGGAAGCTCAGTGTCGTTTCCCAAACTCTCTTTCCGCTTGGCATAACTTTCTGAGTAAACTTACATGAATTTATAAAAAAAATCTAAACCGCCTGTTGTAGTTTAACTCCAATGTCCTCAGATTCTCCGCTGGCTGCTCCAGTGTGGGGCAGCGGCAAAACTCCCCCCGCCATTTTTCATCTGGCAGGAAAACGCGCTAGGACTGGTTCACCCAGTCATTCCAAACCCATGGGATTTGTTCCTCCCAAGGACCTTGACGCCCACATTGATCATACCCAAGTGGTACCTTGCTTCCCCCTGATGCTCCCCTTGAGCAACATGTGCTATGGCCCAAGGGTCACATATGGGAAACTATTCACATACCATGAACAAGCATTATCAAAATGGCACAGGAGGTGATGACACCTGCTGGATTTATAGATTTCCGCCCCTACAATGGGTATTTTGACCTCAGCTTCACCTGCAAAGCTGACAATGCCACTACAGCAACTGTGCCCCATGTATTCCAGGGCACCCCTCTCCCCACAACTCAGATCTGGCTCCCAGCGGACACCACTTTGGTGGTCCAGTTTGCTGGTTTGCCCACCCACCTCCCCCTGAAGTGCTCCACCAGGACCTGATAGATGGTTTGGCAGCCTATGGCTCCAACCCCATCTTACAATTTATGGTCCCAAATGGGGCCACATGACTCGCTGGGCCTCAGGCATATGCCATGATCAGCCCTAAATTTAATAAGATCGTCATGTCAATTCCTCCTCACACCATTATTCATTCAGCACCTGACCATGCGTTTTGGGCCTGTGTCGAGGTTGGGCAGACGATCTGCCTTCATGTTTTTAGTTGGACTATTTGAAATGCAAGTGCCCCTCCTTAGCCAGTTCTGACAGATTGGATGACTCATCTGCTGACCTCGAATCTGCTGTCCACCCTGTACAAGTTCTGGTATGGGGCACAAACCTACCCCCCACCCCCCAAAACTGGAATCTGCACCTGCAGCCACCAATCAGCCTCCTCCTCGCTCCAATGCCACAAATGATTCCTCCAATCAAGCATCAGATTGAATCCTAGTTCAATCCCATGCTTCCTCAAATGAATCAATCAAACCTCAACTATACGCTGATTCCCCAATCCAATTCAACCAAAACCCATGGGAGTTATTGGCTGATATTGAAGAATCAGGTAAGCTCATTAAAGAACCATCTCTTTAAATCGAGTGGTTTGTTGATGCAAAATGGGACGCCAGATACCCCCCTCAACTAAATACCCCACAGACAAATGCAGAATCATTTTTCAGTGATCACCAGCTTGCAGTCAAAGCAGCTGCAACACCATATTGTTGTCCCCTTCATAAAGCTGTCTCCAAATCAGTGGCGATGCTCACAGGAGGAATTCCACCTCATGTTATCCCCAAAAGTCTTATTCAAAAGAGTAAACTAACAGTTAAACCTTTTATACAAAAATGTTAACGAAGCTATCCAGAACGTGGCTACTATAGCTTGGAACCCAAAAACAAAAATTAACTGAACCAACATTGCCACATTCATTAAACTCCCAGATTCCCGCATTAAAGCTGAAAAAGCTTTAACCAAATATATCAGTGCCATTTATCTAGCTGGCAATTTCCATGAAATACCAACAATTAGCAATATCGAACCACATGCCGCAGATGCCCTAACGCACTTACTATCTGCCTTGACACACACTCTAATATGGGAGGAGAAGCTGCTGCCAAAGATGAGCCTTCAATTCCCCCCTTCCACCATGGAGGAATAAGCAATCTCCGCTGCCTACCAGGTTGATTGTTTGCTCAAAGTTCACTCAATCCGCTCACTTGGGCGTTTTGTTTGAACCTTTTTTTAGTTTTTTCTTTTAGTTTTAGTTTTGGTAATGTCCATCCCCTGGTTGGCATGTCTCAAATAAATATCAGTGTCATTTCTAAACTTTCTTATATAGTTCCCCATGATGCAAGAAGGTATCCCGTCTAATCCCATCCAGCGCTTTGATCACATATGGCACCTCGTTGTGGTTTTTTCCAACAATCATCTTCTCATACAATTTGCCTGGAAATCTAGCACAATGGTGACTTTAGTTAATTGTGAGAGACAAATCTGCGCTCTGGTGTCTAGCCCCCATCCAGTGTTTTACTTGAAGTCATAACCTTGGATCTTAAGAGACTATTGCACAAACCATCTGTTGGGATTTTTTACCCATATTCCCAGCTGGCTAGATTACCAGAAATCACTAGGGAATAATTCCCTAATGCGAGGTGAATTGGAAATCGGTTGACCCTTATTTTGGGGTAACTATGTTTTGGGGATTTTAGGTTATTCACCTGGTCAGATCCATTGTAGATCGATACATATGTTTAAAATCTCATTGGGTAGAGTTGCCATTGAAATAGGGGCATCTGATAGTTGATTAACTATCAGGTGTGCTGATTGGGATTGGTTGGGTTTCATCACATACTGATTAATAATGTAAGGAGTAAGTTGTTAGTTGAGTGATGATGCTTGCAACTAGTGAATTAATCAGTTCTATCATGACCTGCTTAAATGGGTAACAAGTCCCACTACATAAGCAGGTCACTTGCCAAATATGGATGGTTTTCTTGGATTGAGAGGAAAACGGTAGGGACACATTTTCTGACTCTTCATGTTTTTGGTCTCAAGGATTTCCAATGATTGAATCCTAGCCAGGATGTTGATCATTATGCTGAGATGAGGATGGGTGATTCAACAGCAACAGCTGCTATTTCATAAAAAAGGTGTCAACTGAGGGTTAGGCGCCAAATCCCCCGCTATAAATTCTTTAAATTTCACCAAAAACCATAGTTTATAATTGATACAGTAGCACAGAGTATACAGTAGATATACCAGCTTAGTACATTTTATCAGCACTCATTTGTTCTATCCTTTCTTAGGAATATTATTACTGTGTGTGATAACTTATAAGACTCTTTAGGGAAAAGAGTAAGGATCTGAGCGGAGATTCAGAGAAGAAGCAGAATCAAATTGGGGATTGCTGCCAACTGTGCATTGAAACCGGAGAAACTGTAAATGGGATTAAAGAGAAGATTGTCTTTGATGGTACGAGGGAACAAACCCTATTTCAAGACATCACAAGTATTTTAAGATGAAATACTTGCTGATCGTTGGGCCATGATCTAGGACTTCCATTCAACTATAGATAATAGTAATCATACTATTATCAGCCAATTATATCAACTATCATACAATGCGGATAAATTGCACAAAAGCTTAACCTGTGAAAGTAATAAGTTTATAGGGGTTGTCATAATTCTGATATGACTGGACGATATGCCCTCAGTTGTGATGGCAGAATGAATCGGATCCGTTGAGTTTACTATAGGTATTGATTAATTGAGCACCTCAACATAAGGTGATATTGGGTTATTGAAAAATCGACTCAAATTAGGCGATTGTGAACTTAACAAGTGAAGGATTGACAGAGCCAATAAGATATGGTGAATTTAAATTACTAAGCCATATGAGTTGTAGCATCCAAAGTTGTTACCATATAGGCGAGACTAGATGATCAAGGAAGGTTGTTGTTAAGTAGGTTGAAAGTCAGCGGATTTAGAAGAAGATGCGATATTAAGTATATTAAATAAAACAAATAGTGGGAGCTAGTGCTCCATATTTATTTGTAATTTTATTTTGTGTTCTGAGGGCAACGATCATCATATCATTGTTCCTACTTGCTCAGTGGGTTGAACCCTGTGCAATCCGGCGGTGTATCTCTTGGATTCGCCAATTTTATAACAGTGGTGCTCACTACAGGGGGCCCATTGATCAATTATCAATGATAAAAACTCAGTTGTCAGTAATGTTGCATTGATGTTGTTTTTGATAAATATCCTACCCAACTCTCTGGGTCATTTGCCTATGCGGAGCTAAAACAGGCTTTGGATGCTGTGCTAAAAAACAAGATGATCTGCTCCAGGAGGTCCACTGCACTAAGCTGCCCCCATTAGATCGTGAAGGGAATATTCATGGGTACCTTAAGCGATTTGAGATTGCAACTGAAGGAGTTTCAGATCAACAAAGAGCAAAATTGTTGATTTCTTCCTTATATGTTGGAAGTGCTGATCAAGTCGTCTGTTACCTTTCAGGTAGTTCCCCTATAAACCAAGAAGTCAAAAATATGGTGCTGTGGTTGTTTGGTAAAACTTCAAAAGATGTCCCAGTGGAAAGAAGACTTCTTAACCTTTGGGTTTCAGCGTAATGAAGCTCTCTTTTTTTAGTACTAGATGGTCCCAACCTGAGGGGGGATTAATCGATGTTTATTGAATTACGCCTGGGCTCCTAAGAGCCTGAGGCGAGGGAAGGGGAGGGAGGAGGCATCGAGAAAGGGAGGGGGTTTGCGCGCCAGAGCCGTGCTACAGTGACAACTGAGCGGGAGGATTGGCGACATAGTGCAGACCTTCAGGGCCATCTCAAAGTGTACTTGAAAGGGGGTGATCATTTGTGGAAGGGTTCACACCTGCTGGTCAAAGGCAGCACGAAGGAAGGAGTTATGGATGGTCCAGATGGCTGTGGCATAGGCGAGGACACGGAGGGGTCGGTGGCAACCAGGCAATGTTTGCTCAAACATGAGGTCTTGCACAGGGTGTCCAGACCAGGGCTGAGCATGGAGGAGCACGCGGGCCTTTGGCCAAAATGCGGCGACACCTGGACAGGTGAAAAAACGATGGAGGTGGGAGTCAATAGGCTCCACACAGCGGGGGCAGCTTTGGTGCTGGAAGGTAGGGCCAGTCCGGTCCCCTGTCCTGTATGAACAGTTGAGCACCCTCCATAAGGTGTTGGACACCTTTGCTGACAGGATGGGGTGATAGACGTCCTTCCACAATTCCTTAAGGTCAAATCTCACGGAGGGAGGGAGGAGCTCAAAAAGTCTTGGGTGGATGGGAGGACGATCTTGGGGGTTGAGGCGAGTTGTGACAACTTGTCCATTGTGCACAATTGCATGGCGACGGGGGCTGAGGCCAGGGCCTTCCCTTCTGTATGGAAAGGCATGGTGGATCCGCGCGCCTACTCGTTTCAGGGCAAGGAGAGCCTGGTTCCAGTAGGGGGATGAGGATGGTTTTAGGCGATGGCCTGGGTGGTTTGTGAGCCACTCCCTAATGAGGTCAGAGATGCTCTAGGAAGACCCAGAGCTGCTGACACTGACTGGCGGAAGGCGGGCGCCCATTGGGGCATGGGGGTCACGTCCCAGCAGACAATCGGCCATAGGAACTTCAGGAAGATTGTGGTGGCGTGGGATCGCGTGTCCAGAAGCCCTAGGCCCCTTCATTGCAGGGTCAGGCAATGGTTGAGAGGGCCATTGGTGGATGGTTTGAGCCCCAGATTAACAGCGGAGGAGTACATTGAGACGCGTATAAAAGGCATCTGTGAATGGGCAGACGTGCGCTAGGAACCAGACTTTGGAGAGAAGGAACACATTAGCCATCAGAGCTCGACCATGGGGGTGATGTGCCGCTGGTTCCAGCTGGCAATCCTGGAGTTAACTGCTGCAAGGAGCAAGTCCTCATTGTCTTTTAGCGCAACTCCTTGTTGGTTGGTGAGAACGCCCAGGTGACGGAAGTTACCGCGCTCAGGTTCAATACCAAATGGTGGGGGGAAGGTGGGGGAGCCAACCTGTACAACTGTTGTCTTGGAGGTGTTGACCATGGCGTTGGACGCCTTGGAGTACCTCTCAATGGTCACAGCAGCGAGGGCAACATCCTCAGGACAGCCAAATGCAATGGCAGTGTCATATACAAATGCCATGGTGCGTGTGGGGGCTTTACCTGGGGCCAGAATCCCTGTTAGCTTGTCCTGTAAGGAGGCCAAGAGGGGGTCAAGGGTGATGTTAAAAAGGATAGGGCTCAGGGGGTCCCCTTGCCGGAGACCTTGTCCAACTGGTACTGCCACTGTAAAACCCATTGGCGCCAGGACTCTGGTGTGGAGCTGGTCATAGAGCGCTGATATCCAGCGCCTAGCTGCGGGTGGGAGATGGAAGCGGGCCAGGGGAAGCATCATAATACTTCCAGGCTACCAGATCATATGCTTTCTCCATATCCAGGAGAGCACAAAGCCATTCGCCTTACGAGAGTTAGCAGTCAAAGTCACATGAAGGTCATTATAGTTGTCCCATAACGACCTCCCCGGAATAAAACCGTGCTGGGATGGGGAGAGGCGAGGTGACACCCATTTGGTGATGCGTTTGGCCAGAAGCTTCGTGAAGAGCTTGTGGTCTGTGTTGATCAACGCTATGGGGCGCCAGTTCGCCAGATTCACACGGTCTGACTTCTTGTGAATGAGGGTCGTGATTGAGCCTCTGGAGTCAGGGAGGACCTCGCCATTCACCAAGAGTGCAGCGAAGAGGTCGCGGAGGGTTCTGGCTATTACTGTAGGTTCCAGAAGGTACACCTCAAAGGGTATTCCATCTGGGCCTGGGGCTTTAAGCCGTGGGGATTTCAGAAGGGTTTCCATCACCTCCTGGATGGAAATAGGCGCCAGTAGAGCCTCATCAGCCCGTGGGTCAATGGGCGGCTCTGGAGCCCGCCACAGGAAGTCTTGGATGTCCGATGGGTCCACCTGGGTGGCATGGAAGAGGCTGGAGTAGAAGCGGTGTATTTCCTGCGTAATTTCCTCCTTATCTGAAGTGGTTGTAGTGCCAATCTTCAGTGCAGTAATATCCTGCGCTGTTGACCGGGCTTTCTGTTTCTGAAAGAAGAAGCGGGTGGGGCGTTCCCATTGAGCATAGTAACGAGATGTTGTAAAGTTTGCTGCCCGTTCTTCCTGTAGTGTGAGCTCCAAGCGGAGTGCTTCCTGCGCCGCTTCCCAGTCTTCCAACCATCTGGGAGAGGGCGAAGGCTGGCAGTTTCGCTCTAGATGTCTGATTCTGGCTTCCGCCCTTTTGACTCTGGCGCGAGCTGCAGTAATCTGGGCTTTGGCACAGTTGTAAGCAACGCGGGTGATGCCCTCCTTGGTCACCGCCCATCTAGCTTTGTGGTCAAGCAAGTGGGGTGGGGGTGAGGTGAGAGTCTCCCGGATGGTCATAGACAGCTTCTCCTTAGTGAAGGGGTTGTTGAGAAGAGCTGGGGCAACCCTAGGCCAGAACCTACGCGACGGTCTAAGCGTGGTGGTGAGGACAACGGTGAGTGACCTGTGATCACTCAGATGGTTGTCATGAGAGATGGGAGAGGAGACGCGGCCAATTAGCAGGGGGCCAATCAGTGCCATATCTATGCGTGACGCTGACTGGAAAGCTCCTCCATCATACTGGATCCTAGTCATGCAACCTAGGCCAGACGCGGAGGTGGAAGCGCATCTATAAAGCTACTCAGGCGAAGGAAATCCTGGAGGCGACTTGATCCAGGGCGTTCCTTTGCTGCAGGGGGTAAGAGTCACGGACGCGACTTATGGTTGTGTTGAAATCTCCTAAGAGGACTGTATTCCGTGGGAGATTGAGTTGGAGGAGCTCTTCCAAGAGCCGATTTTGCTCCTGACCTGCATTAGGCAGGTAGATGCTTGCAGCGCAGAAGGAGAAGTCAGGAGTGGTGAGTTTGGCCAGTATGAGGCGGCCACCTAGATATTGTGAAAAAGAATGGGTTTTAACCCGGGGATTCAAAACAATAAGGGCGGCATGGTTTGTCCAGAAGGAGTTGCCTCCAAACTGTTCATTCCATGCAGATTGTTCGTGGGGGAGGATATGGGGCTCCTGGACAGCAGCGATGTCAATTTGTGCTGACCTGAAGTTTCGGAGGAGGCGGGCTCTCCGCTTAAAGTCCTGCAACCCATTTGCGTTGATGGATTGCAGGGCCAGGGTGCTGCCATGGGGACTCATAGCTGTTCCCCTCCATGTCCTGGGGGGCTGCCAGCGCTTAAACCTGCTGCTGTGAGGCGGCTAGTTTTGAGTCCTTTAGCTTGACTATTAGCTGCAATCCGTGAGGAGCGTCGAGGGTTCTGAGGGGAAGGAGAGGGTGGGGGGCGGAGGACCCAGTAAGCCAGCCTAGGATGCTGCCCCGCTCCGTTGCAGGAGAAGGACCTGAGGGTGCTCAATGGTGACCTCCGCGGTGTCCCCATTTGATGAGTCTGAGTCCATATTCACTTCCTCCAACACTGCAAAGGATCCGCGCGAAATGGACTGTGGGGTTGGGGTAGGACTCTTTGAGGTGGCACTTCTACCGCAGGCCGCGGGTTGCCAGTCCATGCTGGTGGGCATAGCTCCATTGGGAGATGAGGGTTGATGCGATAAATCGCTGGTGGAGGTTGGTGGGGGTGCCGCGGAGCCCTGAGTGGGGGTGGCTGACGAGGGGCACCCTGTGGGAGATGCCTTGCGCTTGGTGAGAGAGGGAGTTGACTCTGGGAGATTGGAGGGGGTGCCCACTGGAAGGGGGGCATGAGCGCGAAGGTATCCCATACCAATAGTGGGGTTAGCTGTTTCAACTGCTAGGCGTAAGGCCTCAGGGGACAGGTCTTGAATGGGAACCCATTGTGTGGGTTGTGGAATTGCTGCTGCAGCCACGTGGGATCGTTTTTGGCCTGGTTTAGACCCCTGGGTGGTGGCTAAGAGGGCTTGTTTTCGGGCTGTGCAGCCACTATACAAGTGTCCAAGGGTATTACACCATGAACACCGGGGGCGCGCCTGATCAGGGTCGACAAAAAAGATCTCAGGGCATGCCCCAACTACCGCCACACGAGGAATAACCTCAATGTTGCGGGATACAGTGGGGGAGGGGATAAACGACGCCCTAGCAGTGTGAGCTCTTTGAGTGGGAGCATAGTAAGAGGGGACGCTAAAGTCCACTGAAGGAACAGACCCAAACTCCATTAAACCACGATGGAGTGCCAGTTTAAGAGACTCAGGATCAACAGTCGTTGGTAGGTTGGAAAAATTAACCCATGAAATTTTCTCCAGGTGAGAGCGTGTGCAGGAGATGCGAAGAGATCCACGTGGAATAATGACCTGGAGGGTGGCAGCATGGTCAGCAAGGGCAGCTTCAGTGAAGCCCACATCGATGTAGTGGCCCTCCACTGATTCATAGATGGTGGTGTTAATTAGGAATGTCTCTGCAATCGCTGCAAAGTATGAGAAGTAATCCTCTGTATAGAATTCAACAGGGTTATGCCCATAATAATGGCGAATTGCATGGGAGAGAGTTGAGCGAGGTAGAGCTTTTTGCGCTCTAGTTTCGGCCCATTTCTTCTTAACATCAGCAAAAACGCCACTTCACGGGGATCAGCTTTGGGTAGCGTTGGTGCCAGAGGTTTTTGCCACGCCCCAGTGGCTCCTTTGGCACGTTTGTGTTTGCTTTGGGCTGCAATTGTGAGTTGAGTGTGAGCTGGTGGTTTGGACAAGTTTGTGGAGTTCCCTTGTTGCTGGAATATTACAGCAGTTGCTGGCGTCATATTAAATTAAGGGGCGGTTTGTTGGGCCTCGCTAAATTGGGGAGGCCCATTCAGATTAAAATTATCTCCAGCCAATTGGGAGGAGGGAGATATTTCATCACCATCCCAATCTATTTGGGTAAATATAGCCCGAGTATTTGCTGTGATTTCATGGGCAAAACTCACTGGCTGATTAGTGAATTGGTCGTTTTCAGCATATGGAGATAAAGTGCCAACTTGAGAAGTGCCGATTATGGGGTTTAAATGGGACGGGTGAGATTGGAACTGGTGTGAAGTTCCAAAATCTGAACCATTTAAATCCTCATTGGGAAGAGTAGATTGTCCCAATTTGGTGCTTAGTGAACCAGAATGTGTGGCTAATCCAACCTTACATCCGAGGGTTTGGGGGCCAGGTGATTGTTGGGCCTCGCTAAATTGGGGAGGTTCATCCAGATTGGAATTAACTCCAGCCAATTGGAGGAGGGCGATGTTTATCACCATCCCAATCTATTTGGGTAAATTCAGCCCGAGTATTTGCTGTGATTTCGTGGGCAAAACTCACTGGCTGATTGGTGAATTGGTCGTTTTCAGCTTATGGAGATAAAGTGCCGACTTGAGAAGTGCCAATTACGGGGTTTAAATGGGACGGGTGAGATTGGAACTGGTGTGAAGTTTAAAAACTCGAACCATTTGAATCCTCATTGGGAAGAGTAGATTGTCCCAATTTGGTGCTTAGTGAACCTGAATGTGCGGCTAATCCAACCTTACATCTGAGGGTTTGGGGGCCAGGTAGCTGGGTATCTCCCCTCATGGAGGGAGCCAGGAACACGGCGTCAGCAATAATAGATGGGGGGAATAGCTGACACAATGGGGGAGGTGAATGCCTGGATGGGCTGAGTTGCATTCAACTGAGCAGACGCCATTAAAACAGCGTGGGTGATGGCCTCCTTGGTTGGAGGGGTCCCAGCGGGTTAGTGAGAGGCAGCGCACACAGAGCTGTTAGGCGTGCAGGTTGCAGAAGTGCGATCAGGTGAACTTGCGCTAGTTGAAGTAGCTCCAGGGTGGGGGGTGGTGTCTGCTTTCATGGCTGCTGCTTGAGAGCGGGTGATTCTGGTTGACCCTGAGGTGGGTAACCGAGGGTTGCTTCGTTTGGGGGTGGTGCTGGCTCGTTTGGCATAGCCTGCGGGTTCTTTTGCGGGGTTTCCCGCCATATTTGCTAATAGTTTTCGTAAATCTCTTTAGTGGAGCTAAATTTCAGGCTGAATTGATTTTTGAAAAGTGATGCTTAGCAGAAAGAGATTCTCATAATGAAACTCTCACTGCTTTTGCTGAGCGCTTTATGGCGGAAGCTCACATGTTTATTGGGGCCAGAGTTTTATCTGAAGCTGATGTGTGTATTGCAATGACTTCTGCTGTAAAGCCGTACCATGAGCTACACAACATAATGGACACACTGTTGGATGAGAATGTACCTTTGCTTAAACTTGTTCAGTTCTTGCACCACATATCAGCCAACTTCCCTCCACCTAAAACTAATCGGTTTCCTACTGCTATGACTGCTGAACCATCATATTTGGGGAACCCTATTAGTCCAGTTCAGAATTCATCAAGTAATTCTCAGCAGTTAAACGTCCACCCCATTCCTGCTTATCATCCTCAGGTCCGCTACTGCACTAGATCTGTTTATGCTGTTAATTCCAGCCCAACCCTCATCATGAATGGTTTCACATAAATCAAGGATGTATGCCCTATGGGGTCAGCTGTTTCAAATACAGTTGACAAGGATATCTGGAACTATGGTTCCCTACTCAACTGGTCTCTTACGTACAGCCATAACAGTATGGCAAGGGAAAAGTCAGAGCAGAGTAGAGAAGGGACTCTCTATCTCTGCTATACTAAACCCAAACATCCCACCTGAACCCTAATTGAATATTCAGTAAGAAGTTTCCTTACTTTAAACAGTGTTATATCAGCCGCCTGTTGGAGGGGTGAATGTTTTGACACAAGTACAGTCAGCAGCTATGGGGAAAGGGGGCTCAGATTCAGGTCAAGTCATACATTTGCCAAATGGTTGACCAAGTAACCCCTGAAAAGTTAAACCCTTCCTTAGATGCACCTTTATTACAAGCAGTAAGCATCGCCCTTCCAGTCCAAACTATTATAAAACAATACCCCAGATTTGGTGAGGGGATTGCATGTTTCCTTGGAAACAGGGATCCTTTAGATGTCCATGTTATCAACAGTCGAGATGCATCATACTATGAATGTACAAACTGTGACCTGGTTGTAGCTAAGACCCGCGTCCGTGCCATCATAGATACTGGAGCACCTGTCAACATAGTCTCCACAAAATTGGTGGCCAGGCCAGCATTAAACCCGGTGTGTGGAACATTGGATGGTATATGGCACTGCTGGAGTGGAAAATACAGTCTCTGAGGGTGCATACAGTGCCCTTCCTCTGAGGTTTGGTTCTTTTGTTGTGGTAGCTCCATCTATAGTGTTACCAAATAGCAATTACGATCTGTTAATTGGAACTGCCTTCTTGTGACACTATGGGGCTGTTATTGATATGAAAAATGAGACTTTTGAAATATTGGGTCAGCAAATTCCAATCCACTTTACCTCTAGAGGAGTACCAAATGACTCAGTTCATATGGGGATATTAATCTAGCTTATAGCTACGGAGTAATTCCAATGTGGTACCATCAGATAAAGGGCAAAACCCAAGCCCTTCCTCAACAGATGTATGAATATTAAGGGCGGCCGCTCAGTGCTTCCAGACCTATATCTATTCCATCAGGGCATCAAGTTATAGTGCACACTAACATGGTGATTGAAATTCCAAATGGACTCTATGGGGAGGTTATTGGGCCATATCAGCAATCACGGCTTGAGCCCCACGTGGCTCCAGGTAATAATTTACCAGGGCAGGGGGAGATCAAAGTTTTGCTAGCAAATCATCAAATGGTTCCACTGCAAATCTGCCACCACCAAATAGTTACATCTTTACACTTAATCCCTGTTGAGGAGGTTCTTTCAGTTCATGACTTTTGGTCTCTAGAGGAATTTGGTCTGCCGTCCATACCTCAGCTTAGTGTAATGGCGGTTGTTTCATGTGATGAATTAATGGGGCTGTCAGAATCACAGAAGGATAGGGCAATCGCTTTATTTCAAGAATATAAAGAGATTTTTGCTGTCAACGACCATGATTTAGGATGTGCATGCGAGAGGGGTTCATAAGCTGGACACCGGAGATCATCCTCCCATCAGGTAAAGGCCAATCTGCCAGTCAAGGGTGGCGGAAGAAGTAGTAACTGAGAAGATGGGCAAGCTATCAAAGCAAGTGGATTCTTAAGCCATCGTAGAGTCCATGGGCTTCTCTTGTTCTTATTGTAAAAAAATGATGGCACCAACTGTGTAGTAAAAGACTACCAGAAGCTCAACAGCATCACTAAAAAGGAATCCTATCCCTTACCACGGATTGATGATGCTTTGGATCGGCTAGGGGCCGTTCATTTCTTCTCAGCTATGGACTTGATCTCAGGCTACTGGCAAATCGAGTTGCCACCGGAGGAGCAGGAGAAGTGCACTGCAATCACATCCAAAGGTCTTTTCCAACTAACCTGGATGCCACAAGGGCTGTGTAATGCCCCAGCTACGTTCCAACGGGCAATGGACACTATTCTTTGGGACCTAAAACTGTCATGCGTCCTTGTATACCTTGATGATATTAATGTTTTTTCCTGAACCTTCTCCAAAAATCTTGACATTTAGAAGCTGTATTCCGCCAGATCACTGAGGCCAACATCAAGATCAAACCCCGGAAATATCACTTCTTTAAGACCCAGCTGGAATACCTGGGATTTGTGGTTGATGCCATAGGGCTGAGACCTCAACCAGTCAAAGTGGAAGCCATTTAAAAAATTGACTTTACCCAACAGCAAGTGGGATATACAGGTCTTTTTGGGAATGGTTGAATATTATCAGCGGTTCATCCCTAATTTCAGCTGTATTGGGGCCCACTATTTAAGTTATTAAGGAAAGACACCACTTTTGAATGGACGGAATGACATTAACATGCTTTTAGTTTTGCTTCAAACTGCACTGACCAGCGCGCCAGTGTTATGTTATCCTAATTTTGAAAAAAGTTCATCATTCAGATGGATGCATCCCTTTCCCGTAGGGGCAGTCCTATCCCAAAAAGATGAGGAAGGAGAGGAACACCCCGTAGCATATTGCAATCATAGCTTGAACATCCATGAGCGCAATCATACCATGACTGAGTGGGAGTGCTTAGCGGTGATCTACGCCTATAAGAAATTCCGGGTGTATCTGCATGGAGTAAAATTCAAAGTCTAACGGATCATGCCTCACTACGCTGGCTACAAAATCTGAAAGAACTGGAAGGGCGCCTGGCCCAATGGGCTCTTAAATTGCAAGCATACAATTTCGAAATTCTTCATCAACCTGGAGTAAAACACCAGAATGCCAATTTTTTATTGATATTGCCAACAATTGCAGTTACGGTGGATGTAAGCAATATGATATTTGATAAAATGATCTGCGGAAAATACAATGATGAACTGCACCAAGTGATCAAAGCGTTAAATGAAATGAGAGCAAATACCTTCCAACAGAATGGGGAACTGTACAAGTGGATTGGCGATTCCATGGTGAATTTTCCATGACCCTCAGCCCAGTCAAGAATTATTATGAGCGCCCACAAGGCATTCGGACATGGGGGTGCATAACAATGGAGTTGTTGCGCCCTTAGTACTATTGGGAAAGTATGAACTTCGATGTGCTTAAAACCATTTCCTGTTGCTATCAGTGCCAACTGGAGAAGCCATTCCACCGTAAGACATCATATCAGGTAGTGAAACCACACTTTGCTTGGCATACTGTTTCCTTGGATGTCTTTGGTCCCTTGCCAACAGGAGCTAACTGGTGTAAGTATATCCTTGTGGCTATCAACCATTTGACCTAGTGGGTCAAAGCAAGGGCAATACAAAGATTTAGGGGCAGTTACAGTGGCCAAGTTCGTGATGGAGTGTCTTATTCAGCAATATGGATGCCCTCAGTTTATTCTCACTGACAACGGAACTAACTTCACCTCACACATCCTCCCCAAACTGAACGAGCTCATGGGAATCCGCAGGGTTCTAATGACCCCATACCACCCTTAATCTAACGGAATGGTCAAACAAGTAAGTGGGACTCTGGTGAATATCCTATGCAAATTAGTAATGGATCGACCATCTTATTGGACCTCCCTTCTTTCCACTGCTGTGTTCACCTATAACATCCGTTACCATTCTGCCTCAGGGAAAAGCCCATTCCAACTGCTTTACAGCTGAGACCCAGCTCTTCCAGCGTTACTTTATTCATGTGTAGAAGACATTGGCGGAATGAAACTCCACCATTATTTGACTAACCTTGCAAACATTCTGATCAAATTGCAGACCAAAGTATACTCCTTCAGCTTAGCTAAAAAGATCAAGAATCAGGCTGCTGATCAGGTACATTGTAGCAGGTTGGCGCTGTTCAAGGAAGGTGATATAATTCTCTTCCATGACCAACATGGGTTTGACCAGAAACACAAGTTGGCCAGCATCTGGATTGGGCCATTCAATGTTATTGAAAAGACAAGTGTGGACGCATATACTATCAAGGACCCCGCTAGTGGTCAGATCATCAACTGAGTGCATGCAAAGTTCCTCCGTGTGTATAGGCAATGGAGACTTATTGTCCAGTCAAAGGGGGGGGGTAGTGTTGCAATTATGATATGACTGGACGATATGCCCTCAGTTGTGATGGTGTGAATGGATTGGATCCATTGAGTTTACTATAGGTATTGATTAATTGAGCACCTCGACATAAGGCGATATTGGGTTATTGGGAAATCGTCTCAAATTAGGCGATTGTAAACTTAACAAATGAAGAATTGACGGAGCCAATAAGATATGGTGAATTTAAATTACTAAGCCATATGAGTTGTAGCATCCGAAATTGTTACCATATAGGCGAGACTAGATGATCAAGGAAGGTTGTTGTTAAGTAGGTTGAAAGTCAGCGGAATTAGAAGAAGCTGCGATATTAAGTATATTAAATAAAGAAATAGTGGGAGCTAGTGCTCCATATTTTATTTGTAATTTTATCTTGTGTTCTGAGGGCAACGATCATCATATCATTGTTCCTACTTGCTCAGTGGGTTGAACTTTATGCAATCTAGCGGCGTATATCTTGGATATCGCCAATTTTATAACAGGGGTTATTGGCCAAAAATAATCAAACCCTATAAATTTTCACAAACTGGTTCTCACTACAAGGGGTGTAGTTGAGTATAAGATATTAGAATATGGTGTTATGAAGATGTTTAAAATTCTGGCAAGAAGTTACTAAAGAAAGTTACACTAATGAAGAAAGAACGTGAAGTGTCATGTTCATTTGTGTTTTCCTAGCTTAGAAGTGGAGCTCCAAGTGAAGCAAATTGAGGATATTCAAGTTATGGGAAAAGGACTTGCAGCCTAGATAAGGAAATATCTAGTGCTGCTAGAAAACCTGTTCCACCCAACAACTATTAGAGATGAAGAGTATCAGCAGGGTCAACTTGGGTTGAAATTGAGTCCACTTGAAATAGCCCCATGGAACAGCAGGATCAACTCGGGTTGAAATTAGGTCTGCTTTAAGTAGTCCTGAGGAGTAAGTGTTTAGATGAGGCATTGGATGAAATAGGAAGCAATCAATTAAAAGTATTGGATTGCCATAATAATGAAGATATGAAGTCAAAATAGAAAACGATTGATCCAGTATAATGGAGAGAATCATTTGACTCAATAACATCAAACATCGATCAAAATTTCTGGAGGCGAGTTCATAAATTAAGATGAAATTGGATGAAGCTAATGAGGCCAGAACGATCTGTTTGATAAAGGGATCATTTTCATATCCATCCTTAAATTATTTCAACATGTTGAATGGCCACAAAGGCCAAAGATTGTTTTTAGGATAAAAATGATATGAACAATCTGACGGAACTGTTGGCTAATGGGATATGATGAATTCAAACATCAGTTGCCAAAATATGAGATGAAATTAGTCATAGTTGAGCGAATAACCAGTCAGTATTAAAGGCCTTTTATTCAGAAGTATTTCCAAAAGTCGGCAAGTGTAGCCTATATTTTAAAAAACAGCGCTGCTGGTCATATAGTCAAGAAAGGTTAATACTAAAAAATCAGAAGTATTGGACCTAAGAGAAAATAGTTGCAATCTCCCAGAGAACCTCTGAACCATCAAATGATTATGTCCTGAGTTTTTGGTCAAGTCCCAGAAGAGGACCACTAACCAAAACGTGGTTAAATCTTAAAAAGATAAGATTTTGAATCATGGTAACTGGTAGGTTAAAGTATACCTAGGACACAGTTTGGATGAAGGGGAAAAGAAGGACCTCTGAACCTTTTTGTAGGTTACAAGACCCATTTAAAAAGAAAAATACAAAAAATGTATAAAGGTATAAATATTAAGAAATCGATTTAATTGGTCTATAAATTTTGGACCTAGGAAGTGACAAGAAATTGTTACAGCTGAAGTGAAGAAATTCCACAATTTTGAGACCCTTGATGAGATGTAATTGTTAGCTGGGGTAACCAAGAGTATCAACTTATTGGTTGATTGAGAGCAACTTTCTGATCTTATGGGAGGACAGTAAGAGGAGGTACTTGAATTGTTCAAAAAGTGTTGAGAAGTATTTGCCCAGGACAACCACAATTTGGGATGCACGAGTGATGTGATCCAAAAGGTCAATACTGGGGAAAATTTGCCCTCAGGATGAGACCAATTTGATGGTCAAAGCGACCAAGTGAGGGGATTCTCACCAGAATGCAGACGGCTTATTGCAGTTACCAATGGTCCAGATGGTACACCAGCAGGCAGATGAATTATTTAAGATAATGATAAACAGAGAAATTGGGAACAAGCCCTAAGAGTTCTAAGGTGCACTTCAAAAAGCAATGGAAAACACCAAGACCAATGAATGGACAAGTGTTTAAGATTAATTATGGGAAATGGTTACTATCTAAAAAGCCATCAGAAAAGAGCAGTTATTGTTCAAGCTGCTCATAAGGTTGTCGGGCATGGAGGCCTGAGAAAAATGAATGATCATATTTGCCATACTACTTGGAGTCAATCAACTATGATGTCGCTGACTATCTAGCTTGTTGTGTGGAGTGTCAGCTTCATAAGCCACATAAAAATACAACTGGATACTGACTGGTCCGCCCTGAATTTCTTGGCATATGGTGTCCATTGACATGATGGGACCGCTGACAATGAGCACAGGGGAAGTCAAGTACATAATAGTTGCAATCAATTATCTGACAAGATGGATCTAGACAAAGGCCCTGGAAAAATTTGATGCTACCAGTATCACGAAGTTAATCCTGGATCAAGTAGTATATTGACATGGATGCCCGCAGGTCCTTCTTAGCAATAATGCGACAAACTTTATGTCTCATGTGATCCCATGACTGAATGAGATAGTGGGATGTGAGGAGTCATGTCTGTACCCTACCATCTGGAGACAAATGGGCTAGTAGAACGAGTTAATAGAACGCTGGCTACAACACTGAGGAAGCTGGTCACAGGAAGAACTTCAAAAAGGGGAACATACCTGAGTTTGGTGATATTCACTACAATACCAGTCATCATACAGCAACAGGAAAAAACGACATTTGATTTGCTATATAGGAGGAGGGCCGCATTGCTGCTGATTTTATATTTTGTGGTAGAACCAAAGTAAGGGATGAGTGCCAAGCAGTACTTGAACCAATTGATTATCCTAATCAAAATGCAATCACAAGCTTTGATACTACTTTGAAAAAAAGGGCACAAGTGAAAATATTGGACAATAAGAACTGACTGGCCTTATCAGAATATTGAATAGGTAAAAGAGTTGCCTATAGTGATATTCATAGTTTTTAAGAGAAGAATCAAACTGCATGCATTGTGGTCAGTATATTTGAGATTATAGCAAGATGGCGACGAAAACCACTTTATCAAGAACCTCTTGGTTGGAAGAGTAGTAAATTGAGTCCATGCTAAGTATTTGAAGCGATGGATCAATGAAAAAATAACAAAAAAAGAGTTCCTGGTGGGCCGCTGAACCATTTAATTGGTTATGTCCTAATGATTAGGTCAAGTCTGAAAAAAGAACCTCTGAACCATAGAAAACTGGTAGGTCTAAGACTACCTAGGATCCAGTTTGAGAAAAAAATGGACCTCTGAACTGATATACGGTCAAGTCCCATGGAAAAGAAGCAAAAAAAATTTAAATTGATAAAGATATTGAAAAAAGATTATAGAACTGCATAGAAAAAATTTTAATATTTTATAATTTTTATTTTTTTATTGATTATCCTAAATTTGGGGATGATTCAGCCTATGTCTCCCCTTGGGGGAGGGGGATGGATAGCAGTAGGAGTGAATAACCCATCAAAATCTATGTGAGATCAGACGCTGTTGAGGGCTAAATCTACATGAAACCAAGATCATTGAGCGGACGCAGATACCTGTGAGAAAGTGACTAGGGGAATAGAAATTGAGATGTCAGAAGAAGCCAAACATGAAACCCCAGAGTGGGGAGGGAAATAACAGAACAGGAAGAGGCAGTCAGTGAATACCCCTAGTAATCCTGATATGGCACTGGAGCTGGAAGATTGGTCTTGAGCGCTTGCCAACAGGCTTCATCAAGAACATGGACATATGGGCTGGAAGTGAACAAGGGATACTAGACAATAGTTGCTGAATCATTCCCCCTATTAAAGCCATCAGTGGAAGATACTGATGGGTTTACCAGAAACAAGATGTCGTGAAAGGAGCAGATGGCATTATTTCAGGAGCATCAACGATGATGTTCAGCTCATCTGCAAAAGGAGCCAAATCCAGGAGAGTTTCAAAATCTAACTCTGGAATCGATGACAGAGGAAGAATCAGCTGAGAGTCATTCAAGATGATTGCTACCCTGGTTTCAGAAGGGTTGGTTACCATTTCAGTAATTCCACAGAAGGACTAGCCACTGGTGCCAGACTAGGCGTATGAGTCAGGAAGGACCATATAAGAGGTTCTGGTGTGCATCCCGACTCATATACTGGAAAAGCTGAAGATCATGATCAGACAAACTATTGAGTAGCTGTTGGACTGCGACTCAGGATTTGACATATGAGCTGGACAAGAGGAGGATGTCAGACTTATATGATAGTTGACATTATGCACTCTAAAATCAATTAAGCTCAATTTTGTAGAAATTATTCTCAAATTAATGGATAAGCTCTCCAGAGAAGAATTAAGAATGATATAAGCCAAGAGGTTTATGAGAAGAAAATAACAAGGGCGTACATAAATGAGCATTCCTAATTGGGTTGTGAAACAAACATTGCTGGCAAGAGTCTCCTGTTGAGGGCGAGGAGAAAATCAGGAAATTGAGGATTCTGGACCAAGAATTCTAAATATGACAGCGGTTCATATGCCCTGATTTGGGAAAACCAGATCCATAAATAATATTACCATGAGTAAATTGATCAGCTCAGAATGACTGTAGATCATGGGGACTGCACTCTGAGTAGGTGGTAGCGAGGAGGAAGAGGAAGAGAGCCACATGCTAAAGGCCGTCCTGAGCAGCGTTGAGTATTGGTGATTGAACTCCGCTTGAGCAAATGAAGTATTTGACTGAGTGTCTGAAGTGGTGTTCTCCTACCCCAGTCCTTTTCTTGATGGAAAACTAGGCAAGAGGGGGATGTGTTGGGATTTTTGCACATATTCCCAGACATATAAGATTACCAGTAATCGCTAGGGGATAATTCCCTAATGAAAGGTGAATTGAAAATTGGTTGACCCTGATTTTGGTGTAACTATGTTTGGGGGATTTTAAGCTATTCACCTAGAGATCTGTCAGAAATCAATCTAGAAAAATGCATAAGATCTCGTCATGCAGAGTTGCCAACAAAATAGTGGCATCTGATAGTTGATTAACTATCAGGTGTACCAATTAGGATTGGTTGGGTTTTATCACTGACTGATTGAGAATGTAAGGTGTAAGTTGCGAGGCGAGTGATGCCACCTGCAACAATCAAATCAATCAGTTGGTTCATGATATGCCTTAATGGGTTACAAGCCCCATTACTTAAGCAGGTCGCTTGCCAAATATGAATGGTTTGCTTGGATTGAGAGGAAAATGGTAGGAACACATTTTCTGACTCTTTCTGTTTTAGGTCTCAAGGATGTATAATCACAGAATCTTAGACAGGATGGGGAAGACCATTGCTGCTGAGATGAGGATAGTTGATTCAACAGCAACAGCTGCCGTTTCATCAAAGAAGTGTCAACTGAGAGTTAGGCACCAAACCCCCCGCTATAAAGTACTTAGAATTTGCCAATAAAAACCATAGTTTATAGTTTAGACAGTAATACAAAATATACAGTAGATATAACAGCTTAGTACACTGTAAAAATAAATAGGTCCTAATTATTATTAGTCAATAACCCCTATAAACTTATTAATTGCACAGGTTTGGTTCTTGTGCAGTTCTTCCATGCTGTACTGTTGTTAATACAATCAGCTGATAATAGTATGCAGACTATTATCTCTAGTTGAATGGAATCTTAGATCTTGGGCAACGCAAGGCCAGTACTTCCACTCAAAATACTTGAGATGTCTCTTAATAGGGATTAGTTCCCTCATACTGTCTAATCTAATCTTCTCTGAGATTCCCTGGTGACAGTTTCTCCGGTTTGACACACATTTGGCAGAAATATCTATTGTTTCCGCTTCTTCTCTAAATCCCCACCCAGATCCTTACTCTTTTCCTTAAAGAGTCTCCCAATTATTGCACACACAGAAATATTATCCTTGAGAAGAATAGAAAAATTGAAAGCTGATAAAGTTTACTACTTAAGCTATATAATGGATGAAAACTATATAATTATAGAACTTATTTTTATTATTAGTATATTTCAGGGAATTTATAATGGGGATTTGGTCATCTAACCCTTGGTTGACACCTCTTCGATGAAATGGCAGCCATTTCCATTGAATCACCCATCCTTGTCTCAGCAGCGATGGTCTTCCACATCCTGGCTAGGATTCCATCATTGGACATCCTCAATACCTAAACAGAAAGAGTCAGAAAACGTATCCATAACGTTTTCCTCTTGATTTAAGTGAACCAACCATATTTGGCTAGCGACTTTCTTAGGCAATGGGACTTGTTACCCATTAAGGCAGATCATAAACCAACTGATCAGTTCACTAGTTGCAGGCGGCATCACTCACCTCGCAACTTACTCCTTACATTACTAATCAGTCAGTGATGAAACCCAACCAATCCCAATTAGTACACCTAATAGTTTATCAACTATTAGATGCCCCTATTCATTGGCATCTCTACCTGAAGAGATCTTAAGCATTCATCAAGACTGATCCCCATTGGATACAGCCAGGCAAATACTCAAAATCCCCTGAACATAGTTACTCTGAAATTATGGTTAACTAATTTCCAATTCACTTCGCATTTGGGAATTATCCTCCTGTGATTCCTGGTAATCTAGCAGGCTGGGAACATGGGCAAAAATCCCAACACATCCCCTCTCTAGCCTAGATTTCTAGCACGAAAAGGATTGAGGTAGGAGAACACCGCTTCAGACACTTGGTCAAATACTTCTTTTGCTCAAGTGGAGTATGATTGTCAATAATCAACGCTGCTCAGGACAACATTCAGCATGCGGCTCTCTTCCTCTTCCTCCTTGCTACTGCCTACTCAGAGCGCGGTCCCCATGATTTACTGTCATGAAGGGTTGATCAAATTACTCGTGACAATAATAGTCCAAGGATCAAGTTTCCCCCATCAGGGCATATGACCCACTGTCATACCCAGGATTCTTGGCCCAGCATCCTCGATTTCATGATTTTCTCCTCATCCTAGACAGGAGACTCTTGCCATCAATTTTCATTTTGCACTCTAATTTAGAATGCTTATTTATGTTCGCCCTTGTTATTTTCTCTCATAACCTCTTGGCTCATGTCATTCTTAATATTTCTATTAAATCGTTTATCCCATTAATTTTGAAATTATTTTTTCCAAAATTGAGCTTAATGGATTGTAGAGTGCATTATGTCCACTTCCATATAAGTCTGGCATCTCCCCTCTCATCCAGCTCATATATTAAATTCTGAGTTGCGGTACCAACAGCTACTAAACAGTTTGTCTGATCAAGGTCTTAAGCTCTTCCAGCAGATGAGTCAGGATGCACACCAGAACCTCTTTTATGGTCTTTCCAGGACTCATATGCCTAATCTGGCACGAGCGGCTAGTCCTTCTGTGAAGCTACCAGAAATGATAACCAACCCTCAAGAACCTGGTTAGCAATCGTTTTGGTTGACTCAATGTCAATTCTCCCTCTATCATCAATTCCAGAGTTGGATTTCAAAACTCTCCTGGATTCAGCTCCTTTTGCAGATGTGCCAAAAATCATTGTGGATGCTCCAGAAAATATGCCCTTCGCTCTTGATCTCTCCTTTATTGCCATTTCAGACTTGCTTCTTGAGTTCCTTTTCTGACTCAGACAATAATACAAACCCGCTGTCTTGGCCAATTAACTCAATATCAGCAATAGCATTCATTTCAAACTCCCCTACACATAATTAAGGGCAAGTCACTGAGGCTTTATCTATAGCGCTGAATTCTTCCAATATTGAGAACATCCTAGATAAGAATATCGCCGCTTATGCTCTTCACTTTGTCAGCCAAGTTCTTCAAAGTTGGGCCACTAAGTTCCAGCCTCCCCTAGGTTCCATCGTTCCTTCTGATTCAGCTTCTGAGAAGCTCATAGTCATCACTTGCAGAATGCCATTTGCTCTTTCATGACTATCTCCTTACCAGCACTTCCCATTGGTATCTTCCGCTGATAGCATTGATAGGGGCATGATTTGGCAACCCCGTCAAGCATCCCTTCTTTGTTGCCAGCCCATATGTCCAGCGTTCTTCACAAATCCCGTCAGCAGGCAATCAATACTAATCTTCCAGCTCCAGTATCATATTAAGGTTACTAAGGGTTATTCGCTGACTTCCTTCTTCTGTATTGTTTCTTCCCTCCCCTCTCCAGGGTTTTGCGATTGGCTTCTTCCAACATTTCAATTTCCCTTCACTTAGTCGCTTTCTTTCAGGGATCTGCATCCGCTCAAAGAACTTGGTTTCATGTAGGTTTATCCCTCACTAGCGTCTGATCTCACATAGATTTTGATGGGTTATTCACTTTTACTGTGATCCATTCTCTTCCCCAAGGGGCGACATAGGCGTTGTCATCCCCAAATTGAGGATAATCAATAAAAAATAAAAATATAAAAATATTGGTTCTTTCTATGCATTTTTGTAATTTTTTCATATCTTTTATCAATGTTTTTTAATTTCCTTCTTTTTTCCATAGGACTTGACCTTGTTTTGGTTCAGCGGTCCATCTTTCTTTATTTTCATTTAAACTGGGTCCTAGGTATTTTTAAACCTACCAGTTTTCTATGGTTCAGAAGTCCTTTTTTACACTTAACCATCTAGATTGGTTCAGAGATCCTTTTTTCAGAATTGACCTAATTATCAGGACATGACCAAACTAATGGTTCATCAGTCCTTTGGGAACTCTTTTGTTTCTTTTCATCAATCCAACACTTCAAATACTTAGCATGGACTCAATTTACAACTCTTCCACCCAAGAGATTATTGATGGGGTAGGCATCGGTTGCTGTCTTGGTGATAATAAGTGGACCTGACCACAATGCATAATATTTGTTTCTTCTTCTAAAACCATTTGTATCGCAATAGGCCACTCTTTTGCCTATTCAATATTCTAATAAGACAAGTCAGTTTTTATCATCCATCATTTTCACTTGTATCCTTTTCTTCAACTTAGTATCAAATGCTTGAAGTTGCATTTTGATTAGGTTTTTAAAAATTGGTTCAAGTACTGTTCAGCACTCATCCCCAATGTTGGTCCACCACCAAATATAAAATCGGTGGCAACGTGCCCTTCCTCTTATATAGCAATTTAACCGTCATTTCTCCATCGCCATATGATGACTGATATTGTAGGCGAATGTCACCAAACTCAGGTATGTTCCCCACATGGAAGTTCATCCTGAGACCATCTTCCTCAGCGTCATGGACAGCGTTCCTTCACTCCTTCTACCAGTCCAAACATCTCCAGCTGGTAGGGTACAGACAAGACTCCTCATATCCCCATTATCTCATTCAGTCATGGGATCACATGAGACACAAAGTTTGTCACATTATTGCTAAGCAAGACCTGTAAGCATCCATGTCAATATACTACTTGATCCAGGATAAACTTCGCGGTGCTGGTAGCGTCTACTTTTTACAGGGCCTTTGTCTAGATCCATCTCATCAGGTGGTCGATTGCAGCTATTATTGACTTGAAACCACCTGTGCTCATTGTCAGCAGTCTCATCATGTTGTTGGACACCATATACCAGGCAAATCCAGGGCAGACCAGTTGGTATTCAGTTGTATCCTTATGTGGCTTGTGCAGCTGGCACTCCACGCAACAAGCTAGACAAGTTGGAGACATCATAGTTGTTTGACTCCCAGTAGTACTTACAAATATGATCAGTTGTTTTTCTCAGGCCTCCATGCCCCACAACCTTATGAGCAGCTTGAATGATAGCT
>JAKSZP010000732.1:0-37189 GCA_022478985.1 Massospora cicadina | reverse complement strand
CACAATGATGGAGTCATCAAGTTCTAGGATCTGGAGTTCAGCGGTTCAATTAGGCTTGGTGGCACAGAGGCTGTTAGACAACAGGGATGCAAGGATGGAGAATGTCCCAGATAAGAAGGGTAGGGTTATCCCATATGCAAAGGGAAGCACCAGTATTATCTAGGGACTTGTGGAGAAGGGCCATTTTCAACTTTTCAAGAGATTCCAAACTTGATGCTCGAACTTGAAACAGGTGCAAGTATTGAGCTGTAGTGAGGTCTCCTTGGAAAAGTGTACAAAGGAGTTATAGTCATCAAAGGTAGCGTGGGGATACTCACAGGGCTTGACAAAGGTTTCCAACGCCAGGAGAGATTCCAGGAGGGATTTATTATTCTTACCCATAGAGTAACCATTGGTGAGCTTCCTCTGAAATCCCACAGAGCAGCAGCTGGAGGAGGAGAACGTCAGCTAAGTCCTTGCCTTGAGACTTCAGGCGGGCCCTAAGGCTGGACAACGTGTTGAAGAACTCATTTTTAAATTTGGAATCACGTGAAAAGTAAAGAGTGAGACCGGTGGTGGCAGGTACTGCACACTTTATGAGCGTCTTGAGTGAGGGGAGCCGCGCAACACCCTCAGCACACCATTTGAGGAAGGTAACAACCAAGGCCAGAAGGGATACAAAAGTTCCAGCCCAGTGGACCGCTTCAATGGGCGACAACTCTGAGAGGATTGGGCTAACTCTAGCCACCCAACAGTAGAAGAAACTCACAAAAAGAAACCATGCTTTTCTCAAATAATGTCAGGGAAACTGGATCGCAGGAGGTCGCTGGAGGGAAAGACACAGGCCAAAGGTGATATAACAAGGCAAGTGATTCAACAAAGTGAAGAGACGTCCTAAACGGTCAGTATTGTGTTTCCATATAGATTTTTGGAGCAAAACGCACACCAAACTAGCCACAACCATCAGGGACAAGAGGCCCTGGGAGCAGGGAAGGGTGGCGTAAAATCCAAGGCTAAGTCCAGAGAAATATGAGGAGGCGGACCCAGCGGAATAGGTAGCGGAGTGGGTGGAGGGCTCACATACAGAAGGGGGTGCAAATCAGAGTGGAAAACGAACTCCAGCCATCACAGATCTTCGGAGAGGTATATTTTTTGTTGAAGAAAACAAAAATTATACAGGAAACTGGCCCAAGATTTCTAGACTTTGTTAAGGTGATCACAATATCTGAAAAAAGCAAAGCCTTTCTCATCTTGGGACTTAATTTATAGAGGGTTGCTTCACGAAGATTCCAGTGGTTATTGAAATCTGATAAAAGCTACAAATTCATCATTTTTCAACAAAATCAATTTTTTTTAAATTTGGCCAGATTTCATAACCTCACATCTTGTTATTTTCTGGGTGTTAAGTTTTATTCCCGCCTGGGATCTTGCCTCAAATAAGCCTTTTTCCTCAGCCCTGGTTGGTAATTCCAAAACCCATTTTTTGTCAATGACCTTAGATAGGTCATTGGTGACCCTAAGGGGTTCTGGTCTCCGCAACAAGGGCTTGTTGGACTTGGCTTTAGAAGGGCGGTTGATTCCAGGAAATATGTCACTATCTGTGACATCTCCATATAAAATATCGAAATTCATTTGATTATAGATACTGGCATCCTCAATAATATAATATTACCCAGCTAGTGACTAAGTTTCCGCCAAATCCTAATGTGGAACATTGATTAGTGTATGGGACCGCTAGGGCACAAAGCACTGTGTCAGAGGGTACATACAGCACGATGCCTCTGAGATTTGGGTCAGTCAGTGCATCCACTCCAGCTGTGTATTTTGCCTAATAGTGTTTAAAACATGCTGATTGTGGCTGCATCCATGCAACAAATTGGGATGGTGGCCAATATGGCTGAGGAAACCTTTGAGACTTTGGGCAACGGATCCCCATTTATTTTACCTCCTGCGGAGTCCCAAAAACCCCATTTTCTCTAGTCAAACTAATCTCACATAAAGTGATGGCGTAATTCCTGTTCACTCTGAGTGGATGAAGTGGAGGAACAGAGCTCTTATTAACCAGATTTATGAATATATTGGCAATCCGCTATGGGTTGTGATTGTCATCCGTATACCTTCAAGGCATCAAGTTATTTAAGGAATGGAACTTGAAATAGAAATTCCCAAAGGTCTATATGGTGAAATTATGGGGCCCTACCAGCAATTGTGGCTTGAACCTCATGTGGCTCCTGGACTACTGTTATTGGGGCAAGGAGAACTGAAGGTATTAGAAAACCTACAGGAGGAGCCTATGATGGTTCAAAGGCACCAAGTGGTAGCTTTTCTGCAACTGAATCCTATTGATGAGGCTCACCAAATACTCAACTTTAGTTCTTGGGAGAACCTCGGTCTACCTGTAAAATACTCATCCAACGTAATGACTGTGGCACCATGTGAGGCCCTAAATGGCTTTCAGAAGAACATAAGATAGGGTGATGGACCTGTTGAAAAATACTGAGACATTTTCACATCTGACAACCACAATTTTAGATGTTCCTGCGGGATGGTGCATCAGTTGGACATGGGAGACCACCCTCCCATTTGGTCACAGCCTATCCATATCTCAAAAGCTGCGGAAGAAGTTGTATCTGATGAGGTAGCTAGACTGATTTAACAGGGGATGCTAGAGCCGTTCAAGGGGCCCTGGGCGTTTTCAGCAATAATTTTTAAGAAGAAGGATGGCACTAACTGGGTAGTAAATTGATATACTGGAAACTTAATAGCATCAAAAAAGATTCATATATGCTCCAACGAATTAATGACGCTCTGAATTGGCTGGGTGGTGCCAACTATTTTTCAGCTATGGACTTGATATTGGGTACTGGTAAATTGAGTTGCCAGCAGCGGAATGGGAGAAAAGTACCAGACTCACCTATAAAGGGTTGTTCCAGCCTACGTGTATCCCAAGAGTTATGTTACACCCCAGCTAAGTTCCAGCGGGCTATGGACACTATCTTAGGTGAACTGAAGCTGTCCAATGTCCTCATCTACCTCTTCAATTTCAATGTGTTCTTGTGGATGTTCATGGAGCATCCCAACCACTTAGAGCAAGTGTTTTGCTGACTTGCTGAAGCTAACATATAATCAAACCTTAAATATGCCACCTTTTTAAGTATCAATTGAAATACCTCAGGTTTGTGGTAGAATTCAAAGGGCTTAGACCACAGCTGGAAAAGGTAGAATCTAAATGTAAGATGACTTGGCCAGGTAACAAGTAGAATATCCAGGTGTATTTGGGGATGGTCAGGTACTACTGGTGGTTCATCCCTAACTTCAGCTGTATTGGACTCCAAAGTTCAAGTTATAAAAAACGCCACTTTTGACTAAACTAAACGTTGCCAATATGGTTTCTGTCAGATTCTGGTGGTTGACCTGAAACTAAACTCTTTGAAAACCAACAAATCAGGATGATTATCCTTCCAACACTTGGGCCAATTAATTTAATTCTCAACTAAAACTAATTACTATTATACGATTTAGTCAAATATCTCAATGCCAAATTAACCCAATCATCCTCTTGATATCTCAGGCTAAATATCCTTTCATAATTTGGGACAATTATACAAGCAACAATCTTGACATCTGGTCCCAATAAATTGGGAGCAATATAGACCATTTACCTTAAGAAATCGTCCAGGGATCAATCCTGAAAATAACCTCTTAAACCTTATGGCCAAATAGAACAAAAAAGATTGGCATCATAATGTTGTAATTAATTACCCGTCTTATGGCAAATTTTGTATGTTGATCCTTGTAATTGGCGTGATAGCACTTGCACATGGACCACCCAAATGGGAGCACCTAGTGCTATTGATAGAGGCCTGCTGACGTCCCAAGTATGGGTGCATCATTTAATTGGAATGATGCCAAATTTCCCAAAAGCTGTATTTTTCCAGCTTTATGACAAACTCAAATTGGACTGGTCTTAGGACAATTTAGCACGTTCTTATTGCAATTTTGACCCTGAAGTCTTCCCAAATATGAGAGTATTTTGCCACCAATAGTCCTAACAATAGGTCATAATTGTATCAGTTCAGGGGCTGTACTGAAGTGTAAATAATTATATGTGGGAATTGCATGCTAGATATGTGGCCAGGAGATGCCCTAGAGGTATAAATAACGTCGCCTGGACTAATAGATTGGCATCTAATAATATCCCTTAAATAAAGATATATTTATTAAATCTCTTTATATGGTTTTCTATCAGAATTCCTTTCTTGAAGAGTGTCAACAAGCTGGCATTTCAAAATCATCAGCTTGTATCCTTGCCTGCCTCATTAGAAGTTTCCAAATTTGTAGGGAAAATTATATCCCAAGATCAACTAGAAATTTCAGATTAAGCAAATAAGCCTGGAGAGCTTACAAACTGCTGAAGTACTGTAAGACATTAGCTAAATAGAGGATTTTTGGCCAAACTTTTTCCCAATTTGCTGTGAAGGAATCAATTTATCAGGTGAGCGATCCTTGAAAGCTAACAATCGATGCTCACTCAAAATCTGAGAAACTCTTTGAAATGGACCCACAAAACTAGTTACTGACAGATTTGGCCATAAGAGAAAGTGACAACGAGATGAAAACTAGTGACAAGGAAATCTCTGATTATTTTAATACTAGCTGCTAAGGCTATGATGCGGGTACATCCTACTCCCTGGATCTTATCACAGTGGGGGGAGCTCATGTAGATACAACAAGACCAATCGATTTTACATCTGAAAGCGTAAAAGCTATGCTGGAAACTCTATATCAGGGTTTTAGTATTAGTACTTCACAAATTGATTATTCCTTTGGCATGTTCTATTACCTTAAGGATCAGGCGCTCAAGCTGGAGATATACATGAATTACCACGATGCAACCATGGCATCTCTTGCCAAACGTCTCACAGACAGTCAAGCAACTAATGAATTGCTAGTTAACTTTGTCCAACCCTCAATCAAGCATACCCAGAAAATTCTTACTAGGCAAAATCTGGCACTTATGGAACTCTACTGTGTACAAGGGGAGGTACTATTTTCCTGAAATTATCTACTAGAAAAAAATTAACTTTCAGTTTTATTGAAGCCCAAAAAGCAATTTTGGATATTACAGGTCTTGCCAATGAAGCCGATGAAAGATTAAACACCCTCGAGGAGCTACATAATGAAGGAGTCTCAAAGATAGCTGCAGAAGCTCCTGCTCAACATGGGCTATCGCATAAATGGGTACAAAAAAAATACCTGCTGGCAAAAACTTTAACCTCATTCTGATTTCCTATTATCTCAGACAGAAGGACTCACCATGCAGGCCACTTCAGGCCGAAGAGGGCACCTGGTCTTAAATTCAAGGCACGCTAACTTTGATAATTATGTTCAGACTGAGGTGGGTATTGTGAACTTAACATCAAAGACCTTGCAGCATTATCAGAAGTCCCAACTAGGGATGAGGAAAATGCCCAGATCAAAGAGGAATTTTCAAAAATTTGGACTATTGTATCAATATTGCAGGTTGTAAATACTGAAAATACACAATAGAATTGGGAACTCAGAATGCAATTATCAGTTGCAAAATTTCAAGTAGACAGTATGGACAATGTTATTAAAAGCATAACGTCCGATCAAGATTTACTCAAAAAGGAACATGACAACCTTAAAAAAGAATTTGAATCCCTCAAAAAGCAAAACTGCTAGTGCTCACCCAGCCTTGCCAATAGAGAAATTGGAAAAAGTTCTGCCCATTTGGCCATTAAACAATTTGGAAAAACAATTAAGTGTGATGTGTAACGGCCCCTCTTTTGGGTTGGGCACCACTAGTGTTAAAAAAAGAAAAACAATTAAGGGCCTGATTGAGGGTATTACTATCCCCAATTTCCCTCATGATTTTGAGGAAGAGGTGAAGTATGAGATTGCGGAGCTGGCTTTTAAAGTGAGCTGCACCTGCATCAATGAAGCAAAAACCTCTCTTTTTGACCCTAACTATCCTAAAACCCACCGGCACATCAAGTCATTTACTTGTGTGCCTGCTCTCATCACTTTTGCTGAGCATCAAATTGCTCAATATGTCAAGGCGATGGACACCACAGGCTTCATTAACAAAGAAAATCACAACTATACCTCCTTATGCCACATGTTGCTGATGCTCCCACTCTAATGCTGTCCACCATGGTCCACCAGCTAAAGCGGGCGCTGGACAAAAGTTTCCCCAAAGCTTCTTCACCTTCTGATATGGCTTCCTAGGCTGTTAGCTGAGGGGCTATATCAGTAAATCTTATTCTAATAATCCCTTTATTTGGACCATTTTCTAAATAAAGATGCATGGCGGCTCCCCCTTTTTAGATTGGAAACCACTAGTGCTAAAAAAAGAAAAAACAATTAAGGGCCAAATTCAAGCATCAGAATTAAGTAATTTGGAACAATACCAAATTAAATCATCAGAAATAGATATGATGCATAAACTGGTATTTCTGAACGTCCATCATATGCCTAATTTTCTGGCATCAATCCTAACTCCAGATACTCACCAATAGTAAAGAGGGCCAATTATAAATGATGATACACTAAGACGTTCAAGTACTAGAAGAATTACAACCCCTATGCCCAAAACAGGGCGAGATGACTTCAAACCATTGAACTTGACAAAGTTTATTAGGGATGGAAACGTTCACTTTTATCTCAAGCTATTTAAAAAAGCAATTTGAGGAGAATCAGACCATGTAAAAAGATCAGCACTAATCAACTCACTCAATGCCCATAGCTGTGGCCTTGTTATGCCCTACATGGGTGACGATTGGTCCTATATGGATGGCAAAAATGCGGTGACAAAACAATTTGGAGGGCCTGGAAAGTATGAGGCCTGAAGACGAGAGTTTCTTAATATTGAATTCAAGCAAAATGAGACTATTGAGGACTTTGTGGACAGATCTTTCCATAAAGCATAAGACTTTCTCAGGTGAAACACAATAGATAAGTTTGACGCTAAGTTTCTAATAGAACATGTAGTCATGCCCTATTATGACTTGCACCATGTCATCATACCTGCATTTAATGGAGAAATGTAAACTCAAGAGCTTACCATTTACTTAAGAAGCTGTTCATGCAGTTTTGATACCCCTAATCGGCCCAAAGACCATCAAACGTTCCGATTTTTGGGCTAAAAAGCAACACTATGCCCGATTAAGGAAAAATTCCTGGACTATGAACCAAAAGTTTGAGCAAAAACAGCAAACAGTGACAATTACATGCCACAACTATGGTCAAAAGTGACATTTTGCTAGCCAATGCTACAGATGGTCAGACAAAAAGCCTGGGGTCAACATTGCTCTAGAAATCAACAGACAGAAAGGCGGGAAAAGAGCATGTGGAGTAGAGGCGGAATGCTCTAACTACACCAATGTTCTCCAAACCATTCCACCTGACCCTGGCGAGCTCTTTAAGGCTGAAGATGTTACCGAAGGTAACCTACACCATATTGTGGCTAATGATGTCCTTTATGATCACTATATGGGCCAAATAAAAAGCAACTAAACCCTTTAAAATTACCAAAGAAGCCCAAACAGGGGTGTCAAAACCTTACGCAAAATAGATTATTAATCAGGATTTGGACCTCCAACCTAGATGTTTAACTGACCTACCTTTGCTTAACAACTTATAAGTAGCCATTCCCATGAAGACATTAGCAGATAACTTCCCAGATATTTGCTCAAGTCTGAAATCACATCTGAAATTGGGCAGAAGTCACAGAATTCACACAATAAATACCTCTGAAAACTACTCTGAATGTACTTATATGGATATAGCAGTAAACAAGTGCAAGTTTGGTTCCTCATCAATAGTTGTGCTCCTAACAATATAGTCAGCACAAAGTTGATTAAAAAGTTAGAAAGTGTGCACAGTGTTGCCCACTGTCAAGAATATGGTATAGCTGGAGCGCATACAACTAAATCGCTAGATAAATACAGTACCCTACCTCTTAGATTTTGATCTATTGTAGTGATAGCACCTGCCATGTGTTACCAAATGCAAATTATGATATCCTTATTGGGGCTGATTTCCTAAGGAGATATGGAAGTTACCAATCATAAGAATGATACTCTCACCATTCTTGGCCAGGCTATCTCTCTTTACTATAATAAGGATAGGGCAGTTGATAAAAAGAAGCCCAGCCTATTCATAAATAAGGCCTACAAAGATGGAGTAGTCCCAATTGATTATGTCGAAGCGCGGTCAAAGATAAAAACACTAACCCAGATCAATGAGTCAAAGGTCATCCTACATTGGTTAAATCAGCACATTACTATATCATCTGGAGATCAAGTAATCATCCCAACTGGGCTTACAGTTAGTATTCTGGAAGGACTTTATGGTGAATTATATCAACCATGGTCTAAATCTCAATTTGAGCTGAACATTTCCCCTAGTATTATCATTCCTGGCCATGGAGAAATTAACATCTTGTGTGCAAACCTACAAAAGTTTGGCCCATCTTCATCAAGAAACATCAAACAATCGCTTTTTTGCTTCTGTTCCTTACCACGGTTGTTTAACTCATTTCATGAGGTTGGAACTTTTGTTTAATTAGGGCTTCCTAATAAGGACCTACTCAGCATTAATAATGTTGTCCCTATAGCCAATTTTAGCAACCTGACCAACTCTGAGAAAGGCCAAGCTCAGGAGTTATTTTCTAAATATTGGAAATATTTGCACAAGAGGTTTTTGACTTGGGGTGTGCTAAAGGTGTTATCCACAATATTGATATTGGAGATCATGAAACAATTTGATTACACCCAATTAGATGCTAAAATCATCAGAAGAAGCTGTATTCAAGGAGATCTTTGAACACCTTGATTGTGTCATATTAGTGCCTAAAAAGTCTCTGGGAGGCCCCAATTTTAATAGTGTAGAAAAAGGATGGAAGCAATAGAGTAGTCATTAATTACGGGAAGTTAAATAACATCACAAAGAAGGACTTGTACCCTCTGCCACAAATTGACAATGCCTTTAAAAGCTATGGGGAATTAAGCTCTTCTCAGCAATGGACCTTATCAGTGGGTATTGGAAAATATATCTTACCAAAGAGAGCGCAAGAAATGTGTAATTATAACACAAGAGGGCCTATTTGAGCTGACAAGAATGCTTCAAGGGCTCTTCAATGCCCCAGCTACCTTCCAAAGGGCCATGGACAAAATTCTGGGAGATTCGAAGTTGTCATGTGTACTAGTGTACCTTGATATTATCAACACTTTCAGCCTCACTTTTGACATCCACCTAGAACACTTAGATGAGGTTTTCAGAAGGCTAGCAGCTGCAAACATAAAAATAAGCCCAAAAAGTACCAGTACTTTAAAGATCAGCTGGAATACCTTAGCTTTGTAATCGACAAAGTGGGTCTTCAGCCCCAACCCTCTAAGTTAGATGCCATCTCCAAAAATGAAACAGCCCAAATCTAAGCACAATATTCAAGTATATCTTGGAATGATTGGGTACTATCACCAATTTATTGCTGACTTTGCACAATTTAGAGAGCTGCTTTTCAATATACATAAGAATAAGGTCCCATTTGACTGGACTCCAGCTTGTCAAAATGCATTTAATAGACTCTAATTGGCACTATTGATTGCACAAGTTCTTTGATATCTGGACTTTGCTCTTGAATTTATTGTCCAGATTGACGCATCCCTAATGGCAGTGGGGGCCATATTATCTCAAGTTGTGAAGATAGTGAAGAACAATCATTTGCCTTTGTTAGTTGGACCTAAAATGTCCATTAGAGAATTTTACACGGTGACAGAACAAGAATGCTAAGATGTCATATATGCTTGCAAGCAATTTCAGGCCTACCTGCATGTCACTCATTTCAAAGTTATTACTGATCATGCATCCCTAAGATGCTGAACAACTTAAGAGAGCCTGAGGTCCTATTAGCCTACTAAGCATTAAAGATTCAAGCTTATGACTACACAATTGAGCATCAAGCTGGGGTAAAACATCAAAATGCAAATTGCCTTTCCCAACTACACACTATTGCAACACTTAATATGGCCGCTGATGAGTTGTTTAGGAAAACGATCAGTGGAGAGTACCAAGTTGAGCCTAAATCCGTCCAAAAACCATTAATGGATATACAAAAAACTATAAAAATTGAAATAGGACATTACAAGACCATTAAGGGAAAGAGTATATTTTCCTAGACCATTAGCCCAAATAGACATCATTTTGGCTTCACATAAGGCCATAGGGCATGGTGGATAAAAAAGATGAAAGAGAATGTTGGGATCTTTGCCCATATTCTCAGCTAAATAGATTACCAGGGGTCGCTAGGGGATAATTCCCTATAGTGAAATAAATTGGATATCAATTGACCCTGATTTCATGGTAACAATGTTCAGGAGATCTAAGATAATTCGCCTGGTTCAGATCCATTGGGGTTTGTCCAGATGAATGCTTAAGGTCTATTCAGGCAGAGTTTCCAACAAAATAGGGACATCTGATAGTTGATTGATGATTAACTATCAGGTGTACCAATTGGGATTAATCAGGTTTCATCACTGACCAATTGGGAATTTAAGGATCAAGATGTGAGGTGATTGAAGCACCAGAATTTTGTGAGTACAATATTGGTGAAACAAGCCCAACTTTCGGCAAAATTAAGGACTCCACTTTTTTCTTCTATTGGGGTGAAAGAGCCGATATTGCTTTGGTTGAGCCCATCTCACACAAGGACCGCCATCGTGCACAGACCACCCGCAAGCAGGCTGCAAATTCTGCTGAGACCCAAACTCACACCACAATTTCCACGGAACAAATTCAGGTGGATGCCAAGGCAGCACAGCGGAATAACCGATCAGATCCTCCACATAAAACCCAATACAACCAAAACGATGAAATTTTTGGACACAACCAATCAAACACCTCCAACCAAGCAGGAGAAGATCCACATTGCACCACTGGGGATCCTCCCAGCCAATCACATGTGATAGGCGATGATATGGAAAACCACTTCAGCCAATCACAATGCAACAACACCTATGCACAAGACCCAACCACCCCAACTCCTAGTTTCTGCCCATCAAACCCACAGGCAAACGGCAAAAAAAAATTAATGAGGAAAAAGCCAACCCACGCCAGACCCAAAATCCACGGAGTAATCCAAGCCATAAGAAACCAAACAATGTCAGCACCAAGGCCGCCGACCAACACACTTGAACAAATCTGGCTAGTCAACCCCATACTCGCAGTATGACTCAGGATAAGGAACTGGGTGACCTCAGTAGGTCACCCCAGCGTTCCTGATGTGCGGACTACCACAATCAACATAGGGATGCTCAACATCGCGGGAGCCAAGGCCCCCACGTTCCAAACCAAAAAAATGGCTTTCCTGCACAATATCCCCGTGGACATCTTGGCCATCCAAGAATTCCACTGTCCACTGGGGGAGGAGGAGTCATGGTCAACCATGCTCCTTCTGGAAAAATCCTTTTGGACACACCATTGTGGGATGCTAATTCAAACAAACTGTAACCCTCCAGTAAAATTCCAAAACACATCCTCCCACCTGGAGGGATGGCTGCTCCTAGTGAACCTTGAGTGGAATGGAGAGAATTTTTCCATGGTGTGCGTGTATGTCCCAAATGATCCGAATGACTGCCAAAAATTCTTTTCCAATATCCTCTCAATCCATTTCTCCAAGGCAATATTTTTTGCAGGAGATTTCAACTGTTGGCTTAACACCAATACTGACCGCTGGCCCAAGTCTAGGGCTATACCCCGCGGCCACACAGAGCTACGCATACTAAAGGCAACGTTGGGCCTATGCAACACCATTCCCAAACAAGCCCCCACCCTGGCCAACATGACGAGGCCCCACCACAACAATAACCAGCTGGTCTCAATGACCTGGATTGACCTGATGCTCACCCCTGTAGACTTCTGGCACCAAGTATCAAACTTTACAACAACAATTATCCCTTTCTCCAACCATCAAATGGTCTCAATAGTGATATCATCCTCAGAAAAATATGAAAAACCACCAACCTGGCACAGAGTTTACCCAAGCACCATCCACCTTCTGGAGCTTAAACTTTGGATTGAGATGGTGCTAACAACACAGCAAGAAAGACAAACACCCAATGGGAATTCTATCGCTGAGTGGGAAATATTTAAGGCTTGTGCAACCAAGAAAGCCTGCCACCTAAACTCCAGAAAAACAGCCGCAATGTCCATGACAATCAACAAGGCTATCAGACAGCTTCAACACTTAGAAAACAACACACCTCACGAGGGATACACCCCCAATGGGGCCGCCTGTGGTTCCAGCTATCAACACAGGTAAACTCCCTCTTTAGGAAACACCAGCATTACACTGAAGTATGCTATAAAAAAAAATACATTTTATCCAAATAAACTCATATGGCCCAATTTTTCCACCGTTTTAAACCAATTTCAACATCGGCGACCTGCACACAGGTCCGCTGAGCAGATGACACAATGGCTCTACATCATCAGAAATATCAGCTGAATTACACCGATTTTACACTGACCTGTACACGGCGGATTTCGCATCACCTAACGAAATTGAAAAATTTCTATCATCCGCTAATATTGATACTATAGCTGGCCAACTAGACCTTGCAGCATCTATAACTAAAGATGAACTATGGGAGATAATAAGATCAACCCCACGCAACAAGTGCCCTGGGCCTGATGGCTTTCCATATGAATTTTTTAAAAAATATTTTAAACATATCGCTCCAATACTACTGGCAACTATGAATAAGTGCCTGGAAGACACATCCCTTCTACCTGGTGGCCAAGATGCATATGTGGTCACACTATTCAAAAAAGGAGACCAGGAAGATCTAAACAACTGGCGCCCAATTGCTCTCACCAATACCAACACTAAAATAATAACTAAAATTTTATCCAAACGTCTGGGTTGCATTGCTCAGACAACCCTCTCCCCCATCAATTTGGATTCATCCCAAATCGCTCAATTTGGGATATTATCCACACAATTGCTAACATCTGCCAAGCTAATCCCACAGGTGCCCTTGATTTCCTGGATCAAAAGAAAGCATACAACCGAGTACACTGGGGATACCTAGAACAATATCTGAAGGCTTTCAACCTACCACCCCGCTTTATAAACTGGGCGCTCCTCCTAACGCGCTCAGCCAGGTTTGCAATCAGAGGCCCAGGTTTCCTAACCAACACCATCACCCCCCAAAGGGGCCTTAAACAAGGTGACCCGCTTAGCCCCCTACTATACAATTTTACCCTTGACCCCCTCCTCCGCATTGCAAACTCAAAGCTCACCGGAATCAGGTTGGAGGGACAACCACCAACCAAAATGCTCGCCTTTGCTGATGACTGCATTGTTGGAGTCTCAGGCAATAGGGATGCCAGGGCGATTGAGCGCATTATTCATTAGTATGAGTCAGTGAGTAACGCCATGCTGAACAAACAGAAAACAGAAATAATTGTTATGGGAAAATTCAGTTCAAACTGGGCCCCGCCCTCCCACCACCACACAAACCAACCAACCACACATCCAACCACACAACAACGATCCAAGCCAGTAAAACCACTGTGTTTACCCTTTGCACACCACCCTGCCACCAACCCAGTCCGTCATCTGGGCATATGGCTCAAAACTGGTGGATATGCACTTGACACCATAGAAACCAACAAATTTGGACAACATAACAAAAAGGATGGCATGTATGCGGAGGAGTAAAGCCAGACTAACCGGAAGAGTTGTGTTAGCCAACTCCCTGATCCTATCAAAGTTATGGTTTGCTGCCCACGCGATCCCCTTCTCAGCCAATTTTACCAACGCAGTCTACAAGCTCCTGCAGAACTGGCTATGGTCTGGATACCGTGCACCTGTCAGGCTGGAGACCATGTATGGCCCACGGAAGAGAGGCGGGATGGGGCTGCTCAACTTCGCGGAAAGAGCTACGCAAATCCTAGGCTCATGGATAGCCTCCACGACGTCACCCAACCCATCATCCCCCCACTGGGCCAAGGCAGCCTAATCAATTTTGCAAGGGCACTACATCCGTGGTCTACCTCCAACCTGGCGACCCTGATGAAGTACCTTGTAACACACCCAAACGCCACCGGACCACACAACACCAATCAGTATTTCAAACGCATCCTATACAACCTAAGACAAGGGGATTGGAGCTTCTCCTATGCACAGCAATCCGAAGACAATCACCCTCAAACTGGATATGTGCAACTTACAGAGGACAAACGGTCTTAACTTACCTGCCCCATTACCACCCTTCCCTCTGTCCAGGATTGACTACCTAGACCACCAAGACGTCCCATATGACTTGAACACCCAAAAACAGGTGTGGAACCTCGTCACCTGCCCTCCTATCCCCACCCCCCCCCCCCCCCCCCCCCCCCCCCCCCCCCCCCCCCCCCCCCCCCCCCCCCCCCCCCCCCCCCCCCCCCCCCCTAAGTGTGCTCCACAATGTGGCGATACATGCGCCATACATATAGAACAGACAACTGTACTTTCTCAATGTTCAAGACATGCGCTATCTGCGGTGGACCCAACACACTAGCACACCGCCTGGAAGAGTGCCCGCCATCTGCGCATATCTGGGCCAACGTGATGCACCTGTTTCAACAATCACCTACAACCAAATTCTGACTATCCCGCGATATCATGGCACTCAACATGGCCTCACCTATCCCTCAGACACTGAGGGCTCTAATTGTGTGCATTGCAATATGGTCCATTCACACAATTACCCTTGACGCCTTCAACGGGATCTTCCATAATCTCAACCAAGCCATCATCAGGTTCCACAACCATTTGGCTGACCATTTTCAAGCCTGGCTTTTCGGCTCACTCCAACACAAATGGAAGAAATGGATGGGCACCTGGATTCCAATCTGGTTCCTTCGTTATGAAATTGAAAACCTCACAGTCTTCATAGGCGGTACACCCTACTAGCCCATGAGTTGCCATGCCACTCAAGGTCTAGCCACCCACCACCCGTGGCCCCCCAGCCACACCAAAGTGTGCCAAGACGTATCTTTTGAGTTCTTTTGTTCTGCGCTCTCTTCCCATTTCTGTTTTCCGCTTTCCCTTCTCCTACATATCGGATGTGTCTGTCCCCTGGTTGGCCATCCTCATATTAATAAAAGATGTGAGGTGAGTGATACTACCTGCAACTAGCAAATTGATCAGTTGGTTTGCGACCTGCCTTAATGGGCAACAAGTCCAATTACCTAAGCAGGTCACTTGCCAAATATTGTTGGTTCAATTGATCAAGAGGAAAACGTTAGAGACACATTTTCTGACTCTTTCCATTTTAGGTCTCAAGGATGTCCAATGATGGAATAATAGCCAGGTTGGGGAAGACCATTGCTTATGAGACAACGATGGGTGATTCAATGGCAACGGCTGCTGTTTCATCAATGAGGTGCCAACTGAGGGTTGGGCACCGAATCTTCACTATAAATTCCCCTAAGAATTCACTTAATAATAAACAACACATTTTTGGAAGAGATAAAGATTGGATCAACTTTCCATTTGATTTCGCCTGTCTTGGGGTTGATACAGGTGCTAAGGAATTAATTGGCCAGATGAACCAAGAACCTTTTATGGCAGGAAGCTATAAAAGACATAAGCCTATGTCTCTAGCCCTAGGAAGTGAGGGAGAAATCACTGGTATGTAAGAGGTTACCTTATTGAGGTGGAAATCATTTATAGAGAATATTAGTTGCTAACTTATGTTCAACATTAGCTCTTCTTTATTTCTTACATTATACCATTCTATTATTGAAAATTGTATCAGTAATATTTACCAAAAAATTACGTGTGTCCCCAAGGAGATTCAAACCCAGGTTCTCAGCAGTGCAAGCTAAATGGTTTACCATTTTTTTTTAAAAATAACTCCATACTTTATTAAAAAAATTAAAAGGGTGGCTAGCCTGGCAGGGTAATTCCTGCTTCCACTCTAGTGCAGGTTTTGTCAAACACACGTTAAAATCTGTTTTGGTTAAAAAATTCTTGGTGTGGTATATTTGTTCCAAGGTTGACCCACCTCAGATACTTTTTATTTAAAAAAGGGAAAGTAAGAGGGAAGGGTGGAACACAGGAGATTTGGCTGAGGATAAAGGACTGGGAATTCAGGCTGCTAGAAGCCTAGCACCTCTGACCATTGCTGATTGGCGATTGCCATTGCTAGCCAAAGTTCTAGAATTGGTGGGCTTACAGGCCATTTGATCTTTGGATGATTTGTTGCTTTGTCATGTATGACGAGCAATCCAGCAGGGAAAGCCAAATGTGCAGTTTTGTAACACCTGTGGATTAGGCATGAGAATTTTGTGATCAGTTGGAGCTAATTGGAGATTTTCTAAATGGCCTTCAACACCAAGCCTTTGTGATGGGGGCGCTCATTGGCCAAACTCTTGGCAATGAGAGCTGAGTGTATCACCCATACAGAATAATGGTAGATCAAGGCTCATAATTGAGGTCAGGAATGATCACAGGGTTTTTGCAAAAAAAAGTTCCTACAACAGATGCATATTCATCAGTGATTGTTTGCCCAATAAGATGTAGCACATCAAGGACCAATATTTTTGAACACGGCGCATTCATAATATTGGTGAGTGATATCTGCTTCCAGTTTGGAACATATGGGGCAATCCTTGTGCAGGTAATCTTTTCTGCTATAATTACTGGATTTAATTGCATGGTGTAGGATCCGCCATGTTAATGACCGCTGCTTGGCCATTACCAGTCAAGAGCTGAGGCCCAAGTTCAACTCCTTTTTTTAGTACTAGTGGTGCCCAACCCAAAAGGGGGAGCCACCATGCATCTTTATTTGGAAATGAACCAAATGAAGGGACTAGTATAAATTAAAAAATTCTTAATATAACTCTAGGTTATCAGCCTAGGAAGCCATATCAGATGGCGAGGAGGCTTTGAGGAAACTTTTGTCTGGTGCCCGCTTTAGCTGGCGGACCATGGCGGACAGCATTGGGGTGTGAGCATCAGCAACATGGGGCATAAGGAGGTCCAAGATCAACTCCTTCAATTGTTAGTTGGTATCATGGCCTTCAGTTGCCCAGTCATTCAAGATTCATGGTCAAGCAGGTGGGTCTTGCCCAGGTTTTGGGAGCAGATCCCCATACTCAATCTGGGTTGATTTTTAGCTGATTTTGATTGACTTGGTGGCATATTCATGGGTGATTTAATTTCGTTCTTTCTCAATTTTTCAAGGAAATCATTGCAGAATTATGGACTTGACATCCCTGTGTATTTTGTCAGCATCCCGATCCGCTGGTTCAAATGAGCAGCCACTCAGGCACACTGCCCAATTGCACAGTCGCCAGTGGTATAGGGTTCCTTTTTTGGAGGGAATTCGTGGGTAATTCGCCATCTATTAACGTAGTGATCAGGGTGAGAATGGCTCCTGAAGACCCTGAACTCTAGACCAGTTCACGTTTCAAGCTAGAGTTGGGCAATGCATGTGCATTTGCGTCAATCTAATGAATGACTTCGCCCAGATTACCAAGCATGGGATTCAAATCCAGGAGGCCCATGCATCCTTTGTTATTTGGTTTGAACATTATTTCTAGTGCTATAGGTGCCACTTTCACCTTGAACCATAAAAAAGTATGGAGCATTGTCCTGATTTTTTTCTCTAGATTTGGGCTCATTGGCAGCACATGGGTGGTGTACCACAACTTTGAGAAGATAAATACGTTGATTGCCAACAATTTCTACTTGAGGCATAGTCTGGCATTTTTTTCCTTCATGCCATTCAGACCAATAGACTTGATAATACCTCTTGCTCAGTTTCCAGTACCACTAGTCCCTTATTGTTAAAGAGTATCCTGAGGTATCAGATTACCTAGGAGTTCATGATCAGCGTTGTGTCAGTTGGTGGGCTGAAGTTTGGGACTCTGAATCTCATTATGGAGGTTTTTGCCAAGTTAATATTCACGTTCAATGCTAACTGGTTTAGATCCAGTATCTCTTTGGTGCCCTGTAGGTCAGTCAGCAAGCTAATACCTACTACCATGTCATCAGAGAAGGCCAGAATTTTCAGCGGCATTTGGTTGGGGTGGACTAGGCCCTGGAGTTTTGCATCCGCCACTGCCAATAAAATGTTAACTGGAAAATTGAACAGATTAGGTGACATAGGATCGCCTTGTCAGAGACCTTACCCCAACCGAAATGTTGTTGGTTACGCTGTCTGAAACAAATTAATTTGGTTACCAGGACCAAGTACAGTATTGGTATCCACGATCTAAGGGTTTTGGGGTACCAACCTCCTTTAACGCCTCATGTAGGAATGACCACACTACTTGGTTGTAGGCCTTTTCCATGTTGAGGAACATGAGATATCCCTGCTCAGTTTCCCATGCATCTCGGAAAACATTTTTAACTGCATCAATGCTTCCCAAATACTCTGGCCCTTGATGAACCCGTTTTGGGCCTTATGGAGTGTGCACGGTTCCATTGCCATCAGCCAATTTAATAATACATGCGTGAGCAGCTTATAATTGGCATTGGATAGTACAATTGGTCTCCAGTTCCAAAGGTGGCATTGGAGTCCCTTTTTGTACAAGAGTACAATTTGGGTCTCCTGGCCTTCCAGGATTTGCTGTCCATTTCACAAACAGTGATTAAATAAGACTTTGAGTTCTGTCATGATGCAGTTGTGGAATGCACTGTACACCTCCGCATACATGTTGTTTGGGCCTAGCACCTTCATTATCAGCAACTCTTTTAGCGCCCGCTTAACTTCAATTGATAGAGATTTTGGCAGAAAAGTTATTGACATCTTCCTGCGTACAGCCCACAAGTGCCAGCTTATCCAGGTCAGCTAGGGCATTTGTCGCCAATTCACCCATTTCTCATTGACAGAATAGCTTGCTGTAGAAGCGTTCAATCTCGCGCTTGATCATTTATAGGTCCATGGATACTTCCCCTTCCGCCATCTCTACTTTTCATATCCTATCCTTAGTTCAGATTTCCTTTAGTGCGCCAAGCCCTCTTTGGTCATCGTTCTCAATAAACTTTGATATTGGTAGGTTGCGTTGATCCATTGCTTTGAATCCTGTTTCACCATTAAGTACCAATACCATTTGTACATAGTTTAATTTCACTCCACCATTCTTTGCTGTCCCGCTGAGTGAGCTTTAACCTCTCCAGTGCAGTTTTCAGTTATTTTGCAGCAGCAGTTTTCTTGTAGTAGTCACTTTTTTGAACTTCATGCTTATCATGCTTCATCTTCTCTTTGATCTGGATCCATCATTCCAGAGGGTCTATCTCCAGGTGACAATCCAGATATGCAACCAGTTGATCCAGTATAGCTTCAATTGTTCAGCGCCATTCCCCATCCCTCAGCGTGCTGGTGCCAGCTGCCATTCGTGGTTCCTCAGGGGTTCTTCCAGATTGATATCCATGTAGGCAGTCATGTGGTCGCTTTCAGCATTTATATTTACTTCACTGTTGGACGTCAGTGGCTTGAGGTCAGATGACACCAGAATATAGTCCAGGCACAAATCAGCATTTGGGATTCCAGTGGAGTTGAATGTCCATCATGTTAGGTTGGCTGGGTCATCATCCTCTTCATCAATCATGAGGCACACCCCCAATTTGACTAAGTATACTAGCATCTCATCAGCTTCAGTTGGGGCTTTCGCTTGTCAGAAATGTATTCCAACTCACATTCATCTAACAATTCAGGTCTCCTGCTATAGCCGTCGTCGCTTTGGCTGGTACTTTTGGTAAAAAACTCCAAAATATTTAGTTTTTGTGGGGCTTCAGAAGAGCGTAGACTGCCACCACTCAAGGCTCTTGTCAGTTTCCCTATGCATAGCAGTCACTATCAGGACCCTTCTGGAATGAGTTTCCTCCCCAAATTCCAGGTCTATGTTCTTGTTCTAAGTGACGATTGCCACATGATCCATCCAGAGAGCTTGAAAGCCTATTTGGCGGAACCACAGGTAGTTCATCGCATTGTGGATCAAGATCAGCACCATTTACTTTTGGTTACCTGCTTACATTTCTGATATTAAAATTATGTCTATATTAATGTTTGTTTTAAAGTGGTGTATTTTTTACCTTCTCATTTGTATGCTCACCATCCCCCGAGAATTTTTGGTTGCAATCCTCATTTCTAGCTGCCTGAACCACAGGTATGAGAATTAATATTTTCAGGGTTGTGCATTGATTTGTGGATGGACTTTTGCTTGTTGGTGGTCAGTGTCTCTGAGGGTGGATGGGGGTATTGGCTAGCTTTCAGGGTCAGTTGGATGGCTTTAAGATTATATTACTGGGCATTCTGTGCACTGGTAATTCAGTCGCCATCCCCATCTCCCTATCAATGGGCAATGGGATAGCTTTATTACCAGCTCCAGGTGCTCCTTGGTCCCTACTGGTGGCGTGGCAGGTTCCCCTCATCCATCAATTGGATTCCTGCCCATTCGTTGAATTTTCTGGCCGATCTGGCCTTTTTGGTCGGTTTCTGATTGGCCAACTTTGCTGATCATGTCAATTCAGTTGTTTAATTGCTAGTCTCTTCAGGTTTGTTAGCTAACAATTTCTGAGTTGAATTCATATTCACTTTCAACTTATCAGGCTTTGATTTCGATTTGTTGGCATCTTGTGCTGCCTGTCCCTTCTTGGGGGATTTTCAGGTTTGCCTTCTGCCATCATTCTTCCTTGCAGATCATCCATTCCGCTTGGGATGGGTGTGACGCCGTCAGTTTCGGGCTTGTTCCTTTGTCCATTTTATACAATTCAGGGTTTGGGTTGATGAAGGTCTCATCATTTGCTTCTGGTCACTTGGCTGCTTCTCATTCCCATGCTTCCCTATGGGTGAGGTCCAACTCTTGCTGTTGGCATCTCATGTACACGACCTCCATTAGGTTCCATGGGATCCATTCTTTGGCTTTTGGTCAAAGGAGTTTTTGTCCCTAACCTTCGTGACCCCACCAAAAGGGTCATATTTGTACTCTCGAGGAGTCTTTCCTTACAATGGTGGCATTAAGCCATTGTATGACCAGTATGGTAGCAGAACTGGCATACTTTCTTCACGTTTTCAGCTTGACATAAATGACTCTTCTTAGGCCAGGAAGGCAGATGAATTGAGGTAAGGCAATATTATTCATCTTCATCCATGGTGCCAGTTCATATAGTGCTTTGACTGTTTGAGGGTGAAGGCACTTTGCAATGTAATTACTGCCAGCTTGCCAAAATTCTTGTACTTCCCCATAGTATGATAGTCTAATCCAGATCACTTTGTACACTCATTCCCTCTCTTGATTGGTTGGGAGGTTTTGGAATGTCACCCACCATGTGGTTTGATTAGCATACCTAGTCAGTTCCATCCGCAGATAGACTCCCTCAAACTTAATTCCAATCTCGAGGAGTTTTTTACAGTCCAAATTGCCTAGAATCACAATATCAATATAGCCCCATTTGGGTACCCAGTGATGGTCGAAGTCCCCTCCTGCTACCTCATCAAGCTCCTGATAAATTGACATTATCAGGTTGGACCACTCCTCCTCCACCAACTGCAGGTGGATTCAGATTGCATTCTTTAGATATGACTTAGGTGTTTGGCAGTCTGTGAAGCCTCCGCTGATTAGTTGGCAGATGTATTTGATTTGGCTTCCAGCCCCATTCCATGTGTTATTGTATGTATGTGCTGTCGCTGTGCTGTACAACTTGGATTTTGTGCTAGGCTTAGGTACTTTGGTAAGAGTTTTCCCCTTCATTATACAGCTTACTGACTCATCAAGGCTAAATCCACAATTGAGGAACGCTTTGATCTGGTGTATGCTGATACCACAGTGATTAATGCTCCTAACCATTTGCACTCTGATCCTAAGGTTTTTCCACTCAATGGCATCCATTGGCGAAAATTCTAGCTGTTACCATTTGCGGGCAGATTCTGGGCTGAACATTGGGTGCAGGTATTTATGGAGGGTTCCAGCATAATTGAACTATGCTGGCACCAGTCCCTTACTTTGACGCTGTTCCATCCGCCATCTGTAAAAATTGGTGCCATGGCAGCCAGAACTCCCACCTCACACCACTGAAAGGCTTTGGAAGGGGTGAAACCTTCAGTGACATATTTGGTAGCTACCATTGGTTCTGTGAAGGATTGCTTTCAATCCTAGATGGCTTTTGATTTAGATCCCCACTTTGAGCCATTCTCAGCCCAGGTCTGGGGACGTGACCTCTTTCATTGCTGTTGCCACCTGTGGTAAAATCTCATGTTCCATCTATGGTTGGGCCAACACTGGGGTGAACCCCACTGCATCCCAGTCTGTGGCTTCTGCTAGTGTGGCGACGTTGTGCCAAAGTTTCCATTTCTCAATAGGGAATGGTCAGCCTCAGAGGGTTTCATGGATCAGTTTTGTGACTCCCAGATCTGCCCATTCACAAAATTGGTCAATACTGGCTCCCACGCCGAACCAGTATTTCATTTCCAATGATGTAAATCCATTAAGGACTAGTAAATAGCCTCTTCCAGCAACCAATTCCAGAAGGGTCCCCACTTGACCGCCTTCTCCTTCATCCGGCCCGCCTTTATCAGGTCAGATGCAGTGGTTGGCGGGATTTGACTGTATGACCAATGTAGGACCTTGGTGGCCTTTAACCCAGCTGCTATCCACAGCAATGCCTCCTCTGAGGATAATGTGGTGTTATACCATTCCAGCATGGTGTTGACTGGAATGGTATGTTGAGCCTATTTAAGGGCTGTTGAAACGTTTGGGAACCATTTTGCATAATCAGATAATTCTGTTGGAGTGAGTCCCAAGCTCCCAGTGGCTTAGGCGAATCTCGCTGATATTTTGGCCATATTGTATTATATTATGTTTAAGAGGTCAATGCCAGCTTCCATCCAGGCCTTTACATTCGCTAGCTTCAAGTCCTCTCAAACTGTGGCTTTGATCACTTTATGCTCCAGGGGGTTCATCCATTCAAGGGCGTCTTTGGTTTGGATTCATGATGACTTGAAGAGAATTGCCATCTCAAGTGATATTTGGGTGTCAAGCCATTGTTTGGCTTCTCTGTAATAAAACTTGTGATCATGCCAAATGGCCGCGATGGCCAGCGTAATGTTTTGGAGATCCATTGAGTCACCTTTGAATATGGGACCTGTAGGGCCTCCCATTGCTTGATCTTGTGAGATGACATGCCGCAGTGGGCTAACATGTCATTCTTGATGGGGGTGTACTTTAATGGGGCCTTAGTCACCGACTTGACGCTGTCAAGGCTTTGGCCCCTTCTGGTAGTATTTTTACTTTTTTGATGAACTTTTGCAGGTGTCCAATCCTTCAGATTCAGTTCTTAATCCTCCTTCATCCCTGTTGGGGATTATCTCCAACAGTTCGCTGTGATTTGATGATCAATTCTGGGCTGCTTTTACACCCATTGTCAACTTGGATTTGTCAGGGATTGTCCCCAATGGTTCATCGGGTTATCCCCAACAGTTTTCTCAGTTTTCCAGTTCAAATATGGTTAGTGATTGTTCTCCCCCTGACTGGTCATTAATGGAAATAGTCTCTGACATATTTTTGGGTGATTGTTTTAAAATCATCAGATATCTTCTCCATCTTGGTTGCAAACTTTTTTTGTTGTTGCCCATATGAACTGAGCCCTTGGCTTTTGCTGGTCAAATCAGATTTGGTCGCTGATCCAACCAAAACTTTGTTAAGGCTTTATGGTTTTTTAAAGAAAGCTTTTCACCTGTGAGGCCCCAATCCCCTCACCTAACTGAGGTTTGGTGTGGAATATCCCCAACGCCGCTGTTCTCAGCATCACTTCGCACTCCTTAAGGGCAGTGGAAGTCATCTGGTTTTCAGCAGAAACAGATTCTGAGGAACAGTTGCATTTGCCATTCTTGTCTCTGGGTTTTTGTGGTTTTTTGTCAAGTTTGAGCATTTTTTGGTCATCCATGTTGCCGATTCATTATCTGTTAATCAACTATTAGTTGGGCCTTTACCATTATTAATCATGTGGAGACCTTTGTTGGTGGGAAGTTGTCCAGATGGTACATCAATCTTGGCATACTTCATAATTAAATTCATATTCGGTGCAAGCAAGCTGTCCATTTCTTTGTGCTTTGCACAGACAGGCGTAAAGACCTACTTATGCTAAGTGGTATGGCCATGTTGTACTTCTCTATAGATGCAGTACTTCACAGGCAGGCGGATGTTCTCTATGGGCTTATACTAATCACTTTAAAATTTAAAAATATGATTCACAAAAAAAAGATGTTTTAAAATGGTTTACCATTTGGTTACAAAGCCTTATCATTATCAGTTATATCCCTTTATATACCTTATGAGAGAAGAGAACAACATAAAAACACCACTTTAAAGGATACTTTACCATTCTATTCTATTCTATTATTTCTCAAGGAAATTATTTCTCTGTTCTTTAAATGGGAGACTCTTCAGTATAAAGAGTAAGGATCTGAGCGTGGATCCAGAAAAAGAAAAACTGAGTTAAAATAGGGATTGCTTCTGATTGCATGTCACCATAGAGAAGCCATAAATGAGGATCTGAGAATGGATCAAGTTAGGTGGTATAAGGGAAAAGATCTCTATTGAGGACATCTTGAATATTCTTAGGAGAAATAGTGGTCAAGTGTTAACCCAATACTAGTACTTTATTCAACTCTAGATAATAGTCTCAGGGGTTGGAAGGCGAGTTGGTAGGGCGTATGGCTACCAACCTGAAGGTTGCGGGTTTGATTCCCACCCTTCGCACATTGATCAAGGTGCCAGCTGAAAGAATCTATTGGTGGTTAGTAGGTATAAAAACATGAAAACCTTACCCATGACGTAACCAGAAAAATCTGAGTCCCGATCCAGAGGTGAAAAAAACTTTCTGTCAGAGTTGACCCTGCTCAGGTTTCATGTCAATACTTTCTTTCTCTATTTTGGTAATGTCCATCCCCTGGTCGGCTTGCCTCAAATAAATAAAATAGATAATAGTCTCCATACTATCATCATTAGAATAAATATTACTATCAGACAACGCAGAGAATTGCACAACACCAAACCTATGCAATTAATTAATTCACGGGTTATCAGCCAAGAAGAATTTAAGGAACCCTTAAATTTTAACAGAGCATCTGAAGCAATCCTACTATTATGAGTCAATGCGTTTTGACATTCAAGTAACGTTATAATGCTGTGTGGAGTGTCAAGGAGAGAAACTGTTCCAAAAAAACATCTTATCAACTTGTTTGGCCCAAGTTTGACTGGCACACTGTATCTATCAACGTTTTCAGCACACTTTAACAAGTAATTCGAAGGCCAAGTACTTTATTGTAGTTATTGACCACTTGACTAATGGGTTTAAGCCAAGGATATTAGGGAAGCAGGAGTGGCAACTACAGCCAAGTTCGTCCTTGAAAACATCCTCCACATGCATGGATGTCCCCTGGTTTTTTTGACAATGAAACAATTTACTGCCAATGTCCTTGCCAAGCTCAACCAATTAATGGGAGTACAAGGTGTGCTTTCTGCTTCCTATCATCCCAAAACTAAAGGTACAGTTGAGCGCGCAAATGGACTAATTGGTGAACATTATCAGAAAAATAACTTCAGTCAAACTACTTGAATGGAGTACTTATTTAATTTTTAATTTTATTTGGGGAAGGCTGACCAGGGGACGGACACTTCCAATGAGTAAACTAGACTAATGAAACGAACATCAGCAAGAGGAGGGCACCCCAGCGAAGCAAACACTATTTCCTGTTGCCTGTGTGAATGCCAAGAGAAGGAAGGGGGTTACGTGTGTAGGGGCTTGCACCACTATTGAGCACGTATGTAGGAAGGGGTCTGAAGCAATGAACTAAACTGGGAACCAGGATGAGACCAACTGGCAGCGACGGGGTGGTAGGTACCCAACCATCCAAGCTTGAAAGCGATCCACAAGATGCGACTGGAACCGGCGTATAGCTTCCTGAATGTTGGGAGTAGAGCCTGAGATAGCATCCAAGACAATTGTGTAGATAGTCCACATAGCGATTGCAACCTCTAAGGCATGGAGGGAAGGTGGTAAGGGTAAACCAAGGACAAGGTGAAGATGTCCTTAGACAGGCTGAAGGGCTGTGCCTGATCCTGGCGAAAGAGATGCTTACCTTGCGCCATATCGCTTTTGAGGGAGGGCACTCTTTCAGGCGGTGAACCAAAGTTCCATACTGGCCACACACGACACAAGATGAGTACAAGGCATTAGTGCTCTCAGCAGTATGGTATATGCGTCCAAAGCAGCGCCGCACATAGGAACAAATATGTGGCTGCAGAAGAGGGTGGTGGGCATATTTCCAAATGGCTTTCTGGGTATTGAGGGAGTAGGGGATGTCCAACATGTTCAGGTAGTCCACCCTGGCTATGATAGGGGACCTCATGGGTATCACATTGTTCAGAATGGATAGTCATTATACTTATTGGGTGAACCAAGGAGTAGGGCGCCCCCTCTGGGTGTTGCGCCCACTGATGCGAATTCTCCACTCAGCGCTCCACATGGAGAGGAAAATCCTTTTGAAGTGAGGCGACGTCCCATTTGGTCCCACAGCAGAAGGGTGTGAGGCAAGGTACTTTAACAGAGAGTGGGGGTGGGTTGAATTGTTGAGGCCCAAGGCGCGGGAGAAGTTGGAGCAGGCTGCGCAGGACCAGTGCTGGGCTGAGACCGTTGGGTTGGTGACCACCGCGATCCAGGCGCCAAGTATTTTGGCGGTGTGGACCTCATAGTTGAGCAGGCCCATGCCACCACTATGGCGAGGGCCAAACATGACATCCAGGCGCACTGGCGGTAGGCGGCCTAACCAAAGCCACTCTTGCAGAAGGGCGTATAATGACTTGAAGAAACCAGAGGAAAAAGCGATGGCGTGGGCCCCAAATTAAACTTTAGAAAAGAGCATAGAGTTGCTAGCACTACTCTGCCTGTAAGGGAAGTTTTGCGGGATTTGAGGGAAGGTATGCGTTTTGTAACGTTGTCAAGGATATTATGCTCTATCACCGTTGAGGCTTACCCTCCCGCCTCCAGCCACACCCCCAAATGGCGGACTGGGCCATCGGTGGAGCTTAGCACAAAGGAGAGCACCAGCGGGGCGGTGTGGGATTGCAGGGCAAGCGATCCTGTGAGCAAGTTGTTAAAGCAGGTAGAAAACGGGGCGCTGGGGACCAGAAGGATTGATACCAACTAAGGAGAACAATTTCGGTTTTGGAGGCGTTAAGTGCAGCATTGCTTACCCTGGAGTAAACCTGGATAATAGCTTCAAGCGCGCGTGCATCATGATTGTTAGACACCCCAACCACACAATCATCAGCAAACGCCAACATCTTGATTAGTGCTTGCCTTGCACATGGACACCAGTAAGGCTGGCATTTACATTGCGTAGAAGTGGATCAAGGCTAAAGTTATACAATAGTGGGCTTAGAGGGTCCCCTTGGCATAGTCCCCTTTGAGGGCAAACTACATTTGTGAGGAATCCAGGGCCACGCACAGCCATTGTGGCAGATTCCGTGAGCAACATCACTCAATTAATGAAATGATAGGGTAGGTGGAACTTATGGAGGCAGGCTCTGAGGTAATCCCAGTTGACTCTATCATAGGCCTTCTGTTGGTCTAAAAAAACAAGTGCTCCAGAAGCCGTGGATTGGCAGACATTGGCTACGGTGTGTATGTTGTCCCAAATAGATCTTTTGGGAATGAAACCAAATTGTTCAGGGGAAATGAGAACAGAGGCAACTACCCTAGACAGTTTGCCATGATTTTATTAAAAAAGTTTAGAGTCTGTGTTAGTAAGTGAAATGGGGTACCAGTTGGCCAAGTCCAATTTATCCCCTTTCTTGTACAACGTTATTTTGAAGGCCTCTTGTCCTCCAGGAAGGAGGTGCGTCTCCATAAGGCATTGGTTCATTGAGGCAAGCAGCAAGGAGGAAACTTTTTGAAATATCTCTTTAGAATTCATAAGTGGTGCCGTCTGGATCTGGGCATTTCCTTTATAGTGCACTGCAAATGGCAGACCAGAGTTTGTCCAAAGAAATCAAAATCATCAACGCCGGATAACAGGAAATGTTGTAGATATGTGCTCTTTCAAGGAAATTGTCAACTTCAGCCAGCTGAACTGAATTAAAGTGATGCAATTTGTGGTAATAGTTTTGTACTTTGATTGCCACTTCAGCTGGAGTATCTGCTATGGAGTGGTCTGGCCTTAGCACCTGTGTGCGGGACAAGCTCAGGCGCGGTGCAAAGAATTATTGAAAAAATTAAGCAGAGCACATGTCATCTGCTGTTATATGCTTTGCTTTATACTGAACACAAACCTGATGCTTGTGTTGTCTTACCAGTGCGTTGAGGTGAGCGGACACTTCTGCCCACTTATGACCCCAAGCTGGGCTGTAGCCTGCCGCTGGGACATTGGATTCCAGATGTTCCACTTCTGCCAGCGTGCACAAAATGAATGCTGAGGCAGCCCGCGATTGACATGATGAGATGTGGCGATCCTGGAGGATGGTGTTTGCTTTGAAGGTTGACCAGGTGGAAAGTGGGTCTTCACATAATGGTGAGGTAAACTCTGGAGCTGAGGTCTTGGTGTCCACCCATGAGGAAAACCTGAGCGATGTGATCTTGGTGGGGCGGATTTTGCAACACTTTGGCGCCTGTGCCACTAGATTGGACAAAGAGAAGAAAACCAATACCATCCTGTGGTTGGATAAATCAATTTTTCGTCATTGTAAAGTGGGAAAATTGGGACTGAAATTTCAATGGTGCGAGAATAAGGTCAATGCAGGTCAAAGACCTTAGCTGGCCATTGTGCACATGGGGGCGAGACATGATTGGGAGTAGCGGTGCATGATGTGGCAGAGTATTAAACAAGCCCAGGGTGGCTTTTAGAACGTGAAGTTCAATATGCCCCTATAGGGATGTAGGCGAAGAGGGCCAACAGTCTGTTGTTGGGTTGGTCCAGAAGTTCATGTCGCCAACAACAAATGGGTCATGGGGTATAAAAAGGAAATTGATGGCTGAGAAGTATTCCTGACAATCTTGTGCACAGGTTGGGGCATAAATGCTAATGACAGCATGCATTTCATTATCCCACAAAAAGGTGACTATAAGGATGCAGCCATCAATGTACAATGTTGACGAAATAAATTTAAAATTATGGGTCACTCATATAAGCACCCCACAGTGTGGTGACCAAAAGGAAAGGGAAGGGAGGAGCATGGTTGCCCATGTTTCCTCTGCACCGTGCAGACAATGGGTCTCCTGAATGGCCAGGATGTCCACAGGTAAATTATTTTTAAAAACTTAGTTTCCTATCCTGGGATGACAAGTCCTTGAGTCCAGCGATTTTCAACGTCCTTATAGTAAAGGCTCCCCTCATTGAACCTTAGGTGCAAGGGGAAGGGCGCCTGTGCCCATCAGCCTTCTCATTCTCAGCATGTCACTGTTCATCAGTGTAGGTATTCTGTGTTATGAGTATGGTTCAGTATGTGAAGCTTTTGCTTTCTGTTTTTCCCCACTGTGGGACAAATTTTTGGCATTATGTGCACCTACGGTGAACCATCACATGATGGTGGAATTTCAGCAGGATTTTGGTGAGTGACTCAGAATCAAATGATTCTTGGTAGCATTGGTCAGGTGAAACTGACTCACCCATCAGGTCTTCAGCTTGGGTGGCCCAATATGATTGGTGGAAGGATTCATGAGCCACTTCCACAGTGAATAACTCGATGTCCTCCTGGAGCTGGGTGGGTGGGATCATAGATGCGGTCTTAGCCCCATCCTTGGCTGCTGCTTTGTGGCCTGCTTGGCCTTCTTACGCTCCTGTGGGGACACAGGCTTCACTTGAATGTAGCACCCAGGCGCGCCCCACGGGAAGGCTGCGTCAGTATCTACTACCAGTTCATAGTGGGCATCTGCACCACAAATTGCTTCTGCAATTATTTTGGTTTTAGTAACGCCCTCCTTGGCAGGGCAAGTATGGGCCTTGTGGCCAAAAGTGTGACAGAAAGTGCAGATAGGAGGCGCGCTATCCACAGTGACCCTGAATGGGCGAGAGTCTTGCCCATTAATTTCCACAAAAGCAGTGTGAGGAATTTGGGTCAAATCTTTTGGTACCCCTGCGGATGGGTTAGAACAGCAATCGCTTTGCCTGTGCACAGATCTGGCATGAGCTTAAAACCCTGCATCTCAAAGGATTGGATTTCCACATGTTCAGCGAGCCCATCCTTCAGGTGGTGCTTCAGTATGGTGCGCTTAACTGTAGTAGGTAGGAAGTCAAAGGTAACGAAAATTTGGTTTAATTAAGTCCAGCGAGTGCACTTTATTTTGACTACCCATTGACCGTCTGTGAGATCCACCACTCACAGTTTTGTGACTTCATCTGCCACATTTTTGTTTCTGAATCCAAGATCCAGCAAACCACAAGGCATGGAGTGTGGTGCCATGTACACTGCGTTTGGGAAATGTGTGTGTACATCTTCACAAAACTTCTCCCAAAGTGCCATTTGTTGTATATCTAGGAAGGCATGCACCACATGTTCCACCGATGATAGTAGTTGGGAGTGCGGCGTATTGATGAACTGGCTGAAGTGCACTTGCCAGGCCAAAATTTCTGGGGAAATGGTAACCACCAGTTTTATGCTATTAATTTTATCTATGCCGCTGGTTTCACCGGGGCGTTTGCAAAACTTGGATTGTTGTGGGGCCTGCACCTGTGCCCTTAACTTTGCTAACCCAACTGCTACCCAACATTGGATGCACACTAATCTCCTCAACGAGATTATCAAACTTATCTATACTTGAATTGAATATGTTCAAAAGTGTTTGCAATGATAGAGAAAAGTATTTTACTGGAGTACTTATTTGAGTTTAACAGTATTTGCCTACTGTATCTCCTATAATTCAGGAACCAGGATGTCCCCTTTTCAGTTATTATATGTAAGACATCCAGCACTACCATTGCTACTATATTTGGCCTAGAAGATCCTGGTGTGAACAATTATCTGAAATATGTTGAGAAGCTTGCAGATACAATAATTTAACTGCAAGCTCAAGCCTTTGACAACAGTTATGCCTGAAAAAGGCCTGCCATGAAAAGAATTTGGAAAATTGCTACAAATTGACAATAATTGAAGTTGTTGATGAAGTTCTATTCTGCAACACTTATGTATCAAGCCAACTGCAAAAGTTAGATCACATATAGTTAGGGCCATTTGAAAAAATTGAGAAGACATTTCAGTTCATAAACACAAATAAGATTATTAGAACTGGCCATATATACAACCAAGTCCATGCAAAATTCCTAAGAAGGTTCAATAAACTGACCAGTTAAGAAAAATATAAATATATATAAGATCATTGCATAAAAGGGGAAAAAATAGAGAAAAAAATAAAAAAAAGTTTAGAATAAATAAAAGGAAAAAATATTAATTATATATAATTAATTAATACTATAGTTCACACTTGAGGATGGGGAGGGAATCCAACACCAAATTCATTGGCAATTTGGGCTGAAATTAAAGAATGATAAAGATCAATGAAGACTAAATGGGAATCTTAGGGATTATGTTCAAGTCAAGTGGGGGAAAATGTCAGATTCTGGTGGTTGACCCAAAAACAAATCCCTCAACAACCAATAGATCAGGACAATTATCCTTCCAAAACTTATTCAAATTACTCTAATTCTCAACTAAAGCCAATTACTATCATACAGCTCAGTCCAAATATTTCAACAGTAACTTAAACTAATTATCCACTTGACAGTTTGGACCAATTATCACATCAATTAAATTCAATTATCCTCTCAAAAGCTTGGGCCAATTATCCTCACATATCAGGACAATTATACATGCAAAAATCTCACCATTTGGTCCTGGCTAATCAGGATCAATATCAACCAATTATCTTAAGAAATCTTCTGGGAATTTATCCTGAAAACAACTTTTAAAAATCCCATGGACAAATAGAATAATAAGATTGACATCATAAAATTGTAACCAATTTCCCACCCTGTAGCAAAGTTTGTATGACAATCCTTGTAATTGTCATGATAGCATTTGCACATGGACCACTCAGATGGGAGTACCTAGTGCTATCAAGAGAGACCTGCTGACGTCCCAATTAGGAGTACCTATTTAATTGAAATTGATGCCAAACTTCCCATAAGTTGTATTTCATCAGATGTATGACAAATTTAAATTGGGATGATCCTAGGACAATTTTACACGTTCTTAATGCAAATTTGTTCCTGAAGTCTTCCCAAATATGAGAGTATTTTCCCACCAATTGTCCTAGCAACAGGTCATAGTTGTATCAGTTCAAGGGCTGAACAAAGGTTAAAAATAATTATGTGCAGATATTGTGTGCTTACTGTGGCCATGAGATGCCCTAGAGGTATAAATACTGGCACGTGGCTTAATGAATTAGCATCTAATAGTATCCCTTAAGTAAAGATATGTTTTTATTAAATCTCTATATCTGGTTTTCTATCAGAAGTCTTCTTGAAGAGTGTTGATAAGCTGACATTTCAAAATCCTCATCTTGTATCCTTGCTTGCCTTGATAGAAATTCCTGTGGGAATACAGCTGTTTTTCACTCAATAGTGCTGATGGGTACTAGATCCACAAAAGGGTTTTACATAATAAAAATATAAAAACACTAAATAACCAAAAAGTTGATTTTTATAAGGATTTATTAGTGTCAACGCAGGGTAAAAAACAAACCCTCTCAATATCTGACCATTCAGTATTTAAACTGTATCAAGGGTCAAAGGGAATTCAACGGTGAGTTCAAAAATAGTTTAATAAGGTCTTAATAAGGAAACATGTAAATTCAGCTATCAAAGCTTAGAAAACTCACTTCACTTTGGCTGAACAATGGAAGGAGAGTTATTTTTTGGCAAGACATACCCGTGGGGTAATGATTTTCATAAATTTCAGTCAATCCCCATTAGCAGAAATTATTGCACCTTGGGGGACCTCCGTCAAGCCTATAAAAGGGGTGGTCCCTGCTTAGGTATTTGAAGGGAACTGGACGTGGCTGGGGGAGAAATTTTCAATGGACTCCCCAGATTCCCTCACGTGGTCAGGGAAATTGACTGCCCAACTTTGTGCTAATTTCCCATTTAGTATTTATAGAAATTTTTCAATTTGCAGGGTTCCACTGAGAATTGCCAGGGTCTTTTGTCAATATAATCGATTGTATTAGTTAAACCACCCTTACTGTCATCATAAACTTGTAAATGTCTGACATTTCCCCATTTTGGCCCAAAACATTCTTTTCTTGATGATGTGAGGGCAAATGTCCAAAATCACCCCCCACAAGAATGTTTGGGGGAGAATAAGACTGTAGAAAGCGGCCAAATACCTGATTGATGAAAATTCCTGTAGCCAAGGACTTTATAGAGTACTCATTGCCTTTCTTGTAGGTGATGGTCAAAGGACCCTCCCAAAATGATTCAAGCTTGCCGCTTCTAAGAGTGATGTGGTTATGGTAGTATAGGACCATGCCAGACACTTGGATTGTAGGTAGGGGGCTTAAAACTCATTTTCAGCCTGCCCTTCTTTTGTTGCCATTTTTGCTAAATTGGACATAGCCTTAGATTGGAGCTGGATAATGCGCTGAGCCAATTTTATCATGGCTTTCTCAGTTTCCTAGCTCTAGATGAGAATACATCTTAAGCTAATATAGCAGGTTCCCTGGTTCCCGCCCATACAATATATGGAATGGGGACATTTTCAAGATCTGGTGTTAACTAATCTGGTAGGCCATAGGAGCACTGGGTAGGAATTGAACCCAGTGAAGGGGATCAGAAGAGGAAATTTTTCATAAAATGGAGACCAAGGTTCCATTTGCTCTCTCCATAGTCACATTGGTTGATGTATTATACAGATCTTAGAAGAGTTTTTGGGCTCCCATATAAGTAGCTAGTATTTTGACTACTCTGGAGATGAAGTTCTTACCATTGTCGCATAGTGGTACCTGGGGACAGCGATGGCGTGAGAAAATTTTTGATGTAAAAAGGTGGCTGTGGCCTTAGCCATTTGGGCAGGGAGAGCCACGGCTTTAGCCCACTTAGTAAAAGTCAATGGCTACAAGGATAGATCTGTTTCCACCAGTAGTCTGAGGGAGGGGACTTTTTACATCCAGGCTGATGGTGTGGAACAGTTGTTGAGGGGTAGTTTGTTGATATTGGTATCTAGTCTTGAAACCAGATTGCTTTTTACACGTGAGGCAGGCAATCAATAATTCAACCATTGTTTCCTTAATTCCTTTCCAATAGTACCAATCCATAATTCATTCATAGGTTTTCTTTGCTCCCCATGACCTAGGGTAGAATGAGCTTCTAGAATGACAGGTACGCGTTCTGAGGGCCAAAGGTAAGGTAGCCATTTTTCCCCCAACTGCTTGTACAATTTCCAACTTTCTTTTTGGTGTTGCGGGTTGCCAGGCTAACGTTTTCAGTACGGGCTAATCTTCATTATCCTAATCAGGGGTCATTAAGAGGTCATATAACCTCTCCGCCTCGCTGTTATCCAAGTGAAGGAAGGACAGCCAAGTTAACCCATCAACATTCATGTGATAGGTTTCAGCATGGTGTTTGATCTACATGTCATAATGCTGGAGCTTTAGAGCCCAGCGAGCTAACCAGCCAGTAGGATCCTTCATGTTCTGTAACCATTTCAATGAAGCATGGTCTGTAACCACAGTGAATTTGGTCCCATACAGGAAAGTGCGATAGTGATTTATGGCTAACAGAATGGCAATGCATTCTTTTTCTGTAACGCTGTAGTTGCATCCCACATTTGAAAGCATATTACTGAAACAGGATACAGGGTGATCTATACCATTCTCATATAATTGGGCTAAGATGGCCCCAACGGCATAGTCTGAGGCGTCAGTAAATAAGATAAGGGGTTTATTATAATCTGGGTGCCATATGATAAGGCGTTGTTGCAGCATTTGCTTTAGCATCTCAAAAGCGGCGATTCCTGTTCAGCACCCCACTGGAAAGGAGTTTTCTTGATCAATAGGCGGACAAGAGGCTCGCTAAGCTGGTCAAACTTAGGGATGAATTGATGGTAATACTCCATCATCCCTATAAAACCTGAATATCCTGTAAATTTTTAGGGGGAGGCACTTTTGAGGTCGCTTTGACCTTATCTTGGATGGGTTGAATTCCCTTTTGAGAAATGGAGTGGCCAAGAAAATCCAGTTTCCTTCGGAAAAAAGTACCTTTTGAGGGTTTTAACTCAATATTTGACTCATGTAGCCATTGAAACACCTCCTTAAGGTGATAAAGATGTTTGTTAAAGATTTTTAATAATACCATGATGTCATTGGGATAAACAATGACACAACTTAGCTTTAGTTCTGCATAATATGGTTCATAGCACGCTGGAAAGTTGCAGGTGCGTTGCACAACCCTTGATATAATTAAGTGGGTTGAAAGAGACCCTTGCTGCAAATGAGAGCACATTTTTTCTGGTCTTTGGGAGATAGTCCATTTGCAATAGCCACTAGCCAAGTCCATGACGGAGAAGAAGTTAGATCCAGAGAGTTGAGCCAGGGCATCATCAATGTGGGGGATATGATAGCTATCCTTTTTTGTGAGCTTATTTAATTTGCAGTAGTCCATGACTATCCAATGACCTCTGTTCTTCTTTTTAATTAACATAAGGGGAAAAGACCAAGGGCTTTGTGAAGGAATGAGTAACCCTTCATTTAGTAACTGCTTGAGTTCCGTCCTCATCTGCTGTTCTTCCACTTTTGATTTGTGGTAAGGTTTTGACTGAATGGGATGGGCATCAGCCACATCAATGAAGTGGCACCACCCTTCATGTGGCCATATTATTATCTGATTTGGAGAATATTTGCTAGATTCTTCCAATAGAGTGTGAACTTTATCAAGTTCAGCGGGTCAGCTCATCCAAGATATGGACATTGGTAAGGTACATACCAGGTTATCTGTTGTCAGGCCCATATCCAACTTAGAGCCAATGGAGAGAATTTTTTCAATGTCCTCCACAGGGACTAACAAGCCTCTGCCAATCTCCTGGTGTTTTCTTACCACTATGTCCTTGCCAGTGAGGTTCCCCAACAGAATAGTAATAGGCCTCTAGTTTGCTTTGTCAAGAACGCCAGGCAATACCCAAGTCTCTAAGGGACTAACGCCCTCAATGCTTAAGGAGTGTAATAAGCAGTGATGTGGGATTTAAGTGTAAATTTTTGTGTTGACTACTCGTTGTTCACCAGACTTAATCAAGACCCCATCTGCAGCATAGAAAGGGATACCGTATTTAGCATCCATTGTATCAGGCAATTTCTTTGTGTTGCTGTCATGGTTAGAAAATGCAATCATCCTTGGGACCAACATTAGAGATAAAGAAGCTTGAAGGGAGGCCAATAAGGTGAAGTTAGTAGGCTTCCCTGACCTCAAGCATACCATAGACCAACGCTGGGTGAAGGCAAAATATGCCAAGTTGGTCTTATGGAAGCAAGCAAAGTTCAGCCCTGTATGAGAGTAGTGCGTTAAAATGAACTAGCTTCATTATGATGGAAAATGGTTTGCTTCAGTTTTTGGGTAAATAAAATTTTGAAACCCGTTCAGTTTTTGCACTTTCCAGCTTGGGTCAGCCGTTTCTACAATCAGTCATCCAAGTTTGGTCAATTACCCAATATAACATTTTGCCCAATGGGAGCATGCGCCTATTGGCATGCCTTGGCTTGGACATGCTTCCCTCAATTGATTGTTTGCCCAAATTTCCTTATATTTTTCATGTTGAGACCAACCTCCTCTGTTGGTTGACTTCTCCCCATAAATAAAATCCCTCGCTAATTACACCGTTTTACATATTTATGATCTTTGGAAGATCCTGTGCATGGACCTCTTCACAGAGGTCTCATGCTATGTTAACTTTCCATTTTAAATTTGATTATTTTATCCCCTTGTGCACCGTTGGTCCGCCCAGGTTCCCTCCAACCTGGGATGACTATACCTTCTTACTCTGTGCACCACATCAGTTTTGGTTGGTTATTTACACAAATGATCACACTTCTCTACTTGAGTTATCATTGCTCCAGCACCCTCTGATGGGCTCTAGTAACTTTTATTCTAGTGACTAGTTTCCTGGGTGGCCCTAAGCACTGTGCACCTCCACGCTAGGAACAGGAGAG
>JAKSZP010000731.1:0-37343 GCA_022478985.1 Massospora cicadina | reverse complement strand
ATTATCTGCTTTGCATAGGGTTTTGATACTTCAGTTTGGGCTTCCTTGGTAATTTTTAAGGGTTTAGTTGTTTTTGATGTGGCTTGGGTAGTGACCATCATGACATCATTAGCCACAATATGATGGAGGTTATCATTAGCAACATCATCGGCCCTAAAGAGCTTATCAGGATCAGGTGGAACGGTATGAAAATTGATGAAGTGTGAGCATTCCGCCTCTACTCCACCTGCTGTTTTCCCGCCTCACTGTCAATGTTAATTTCCAGAGCAAAGTTGACCCCGGCTTTTTGTTATACCATCTGTAGCATTGATTACCATAGTGCCCTAACTGACCACATTTGTAGCATGTAATCGGCCCTGTTTGCTGTTTTTGCTCAATTTTTTTTTGTTCATTTTTGGGAAATTTTCTCCTGGTCAGACATCATGTTGCTTTTTAGGCCTGAAAATCGAGATTTTTGCTGATCTTTGCCCAATTAGGAGTGTTGAAATTACGGGAAAAGCCTGCTAAGCATCACTTTTCAAAAATCAATTCAGCCTGAAATTTAGCTCCACTAAAGAGATTTATGAAAACTATTAGCAAATATGGCGGGAAACCCCGCAAAAGAACCCGCAGGGTATGCCAAACGAGCCAGCACCACCCCCAAACGAAGCAACCCTCAGTTACCCACCTCAGGGTCAACCAGAATCACCCGCTCTCAAGCAGCAGCCATGAAAGCAGGCACCACCCCCAACCTGGAGCTACTCCAACTAGCGCCAGTTCACCTGATCGCACTTCTGCAACCTGCACGCCTAACAGCTCTGTGTGTGCTGCCTCCCACCAACCCGCTGGGCCCCCTCCAACCAAGGAGGCCATCACCCACGCTGTTTTAATGGCGTCTGCTCAGTTGAATGCAGCTCAGCCCATCCAGACATTCACCTCCCCCATTGTGTCAGCTAATTCAGCCCCATCTATTATTGCTGACACCGTGTTTCTGGCTCCCTCCATGAGGGGCGATACCCAGCTACCTGGCCCCCAAATCCTCAGATGTAAGGTTGGATTAGCCGCACATTCTGGTTCACTAAGCACCAAATTGGGACAATCTACTCTTCCCAATGAGGATTCAAATGGTTCGGATTTTGGAACTTCACACCAGTTCCAATCTCACCCATCCCATTTAAACCCCGTAATTGGCACTTCTCAAGTCGGCACTTTATCGCAATATGCTGAAAACGACCAATTCACTAACCAGCCAATGAGTTTTGCCCACGAAATTACAGCAAACACTCGGGCTGAATTTACCCAAATAGATTGGGATGGTGATGAAACATCTCCCTCCTCCCAATTGGCTGGAGTTAATTCCAATCTGGATGGGACTCCCCAATTTAGCGAGGCCCAACAATCACCTGGCCCCCAAACCCTCAGATGTAAGGTTAAATTAGCCGCACATTCTGGTTCACTAAGCACCAAATTGGGACAATCTACTCTTCCCAATGGGGATTTAAATGGTTCAGATTTTGGAACTTCACACCAGTTCCAATCTCACCCGTCCCATTTAAACCCCGTAATTGGCACTTATCAAGTCGGCACTTTATCGCAATATGCTGAAAATGACCAAATTACCAATCAGCCAGTGAGTTTTGCCCATGAAATCACAGCAAATACTCGGGCTGAATTTACCCAAATAGATTGGGATGGTGATAAAACATCTCCCTCCTCCCAAATGGCTGGAGTTAATTCCAATTTGGATGGGCCTCCTCAATTTAGCAAGGCCCAACAAACCGCCCCTCAATTTAATATGACGCCAGCAACTGCTATAACATTCCAGAAACAAGGGAACTCCCCAAACTTGTCCAAACCAACAGCTCACACTCAACCTGCAATTGCAGCCCAAAGCAAACACAAACGTACCAAAGGAGCCACTGGGGCATGGCAAAAACCTCTGGCACCAACGCTACCCAAAGCTGATTCCCCGTGAAGTGGCGTTTATTGCTGATGTTAAGAAGAAATGGGCCGAAACTAGAGCGCAAAAAGCTCTACCTCGCTCAACCCTCTCCCACGCAATTCGCCTTTATTATGGGCATAACCCTGTTGAATTCTATACAGAGGATTACTTCTCATACTTTGCAGCGATTGCGGAGACATTCCCTATTAACACCACCATCCATGAATCAGTGGAGGGCCACTACATCGATGTGGGGTTCACTGAAGCTGCCCTTGCTGACCATGCTGTCACCCTCCAGGTCATTATTCCACGCGGATCTCTTCACATCTCCCGCACACGCTCTCACCTGGAGAAAATTTCATGGGTTACTTTTTCCAACCTACCAACGACCGTTGATCCTGAGTCTCTTAAACTGGCACTCCATCGTGGTTTAATGGAGTTTGGGTCTGTTCTTTCAGTGGACTTTAGCGTCCCCTCTTACTATGCTCCCACTCAAAGAGCTCGCACTGCTAGGGCGTCGTTCATCCCCTCCCCCACTGTATCCCGTAACATTGAGGTTATTCCTCGTGTGGCGGTAGTTGGGGCATGCCCTGAGATCTTTTTTGTCGACCCTGATTAGGCGCGCCCCCGGTGTTCATGGTGTAACGCCCTTGGACACTTGTATAGTGGCTGCACAGCTCGAAAACAAGCCCTCTTAGCCACCACCCAGGGGCCTAAACCAGGCCTAAAACAATCCCACATGTCTGCAGCAGCAATTTCATAACCCACACAATGGGTTCCCGTTCAAGACCTGTCCCCTGAGGCCTTACGCCTAGCAGTTGAAACAGCTAACCCCACTATTGGTGTGGGATACCTTCGCGCTCATGCCCCCCTTCCAATGGGCACCCCCTCCAATCTCCCAGAGTCAACTCCCTCTCTCACCAAGCGCAAGGCATCTCCCACAGGGTGCCCCTCGTCAGCCACCCCCACTCAGGGCTCCGCGGCACCCCCACCAACCTCCACCAGCGATTTATCGCATCAGCCCTCAGCTCCCAATGGAGCTATGCCCACCAGCATGGACTGGCAACTCGCGGCCTGCAGTAGAAGTGCCACCTCAAAGAGTCCTACCTTAACCCCACAGTCCATTTCGCGTGGATCCTTTGAAGTGTTGGAGGAAGTGAATATGGACTCAGACTCATCAAATGGGGACACCGCGGAGGTCACCATTGAGCACCCTCAGGTCCTTCCCCTGCAACGGAGCGGGGGCAGCATCCTAGGCTGGCTTACTGGGTCCTCCGCCCCCCACCCTCTCCTTCCCCTCAGAACCCTCGACGCTCTTCACGGATTGCAGCTAATAGTCAAGCTAAAGGACTCAAAACTAGCCGCCTCACAGCAGCAGGTTTAAGCGCTGGCAACCCCCAGGACATGGAGGGGAACAGCTATGAGTCCCCATGGCAGCACCCTGGCCCTGCAATCCATCAACGCAAATGGGTTGCGGGACTTTAAGCGGAGAGCCCGCCTCCTCCGAAACTTCAGGTCAGCACAAATTGACATCGCTGCTGTCCAGGAGCCCCATATCCTCCCCCACGAACAATCTGCATGGAATGAACAGTTTGGAGGCAACTCCTTCTGGACAAACCATGCCGCCCTTATTGTTTTGAATCCCCGGGTTAAAACCCATTCTTTTTCACAATATCTAGGTGGCCGCCTCATACTGGCCAAACTCACCACTCCTGACTTCTCCTTCTTCGCTGCAAGCATCTACCTGCCTAATGCAGGTCAGGAGCAAAATCGGCTCTTGGAAGAGCTCCTCCAACTCAATCTCCCACGGAATACAGTCCTCTTAGGAGATTTCAACACAACCATAAGTCGCGTCCGTGACTCTTACCCCCCTGCAGCAAAGGAACGCCCTGGATCAAGTCGCCTCCAGGATTTCCTTCGCCTGAGTGGCTTTATAGATGCGCTTCCACCCTCCGCGTCTGGCCTAGGTTGCATGACTAGGATCCAGTATGATGGATGAGCTTTCCAGTCAGCGTCACGCATAGATATGGCACTGATTGGCCCCCTGCTAATTGGCCGCGTCTCCTCTCCCATCTCTCGTGACAACCATCTGAGTGATCACAGGTCACTCACCGTTGTCCTCACCACCACACTTAGACCGTCGCGTAGGTTCTGGCCTAGGGTTGCCCCAGCTCTTCTCAACAACCCCTTCACTAAGGAGAAGCTGTCTATGACCATCCGGGAGACTCTCACCTCCCCCCACCCCACCTGCTTGACCACAAGGCTAGATGGGCGGTAACCAAGGAGGGCATCACCCGCGTTGCTTACAACTGTGCCAAAGCCCAGATGACTGCAGCTCGCGCCAGAGTCAAAAGGGCGGAAGCCAGAATCAGACATCTAGAGCGAAACTGCCAGCCTTCGCCCTCTCCCAGATGGTTGGAAGACTGGGAAGCGGCGCAGGAAGCACTCCGCTTGGAGCTCACACTTCAGGAAGAACGGGCAGCAAACTTTACAACATCTCGTTACTATGCTCAATGGGAACGCCCCACCCGCTTCTTCTTTCAGAAACAGAAAGCCCGGTCAACAGCGCAGGATATTACTGCACTGAAGATTGGCACTACAACCACTTCAGATAAGGAGGAAATCACGCAGGAACTACACCGCTTCTACTCCAGCCTCTTCCATGCCACCCAGGTGGACCCATCGGACATCCAAGACTTCCTGTGGCGGGCTCCAGAGCCGCCCATTGACCCACGGGCTGATGAGGCTCTACTGGCGCCTATTTCCATCCAGGAGGTGATGGAAACCCTTCTGAAATCCCCACGGCTTAAAGCCCCAGGCCCAGACGGAATACCCTTTGAGGTGTACCTTCTGGAACCTGCAGTGATAGCCAAAACCCTCCGCGACCTCTTCGCTGCACTCTTGGTGAATGGCGAGGTCCTCCCCGACTCCAGAGGCTCAATCACGACCCTCATTCACAAGAAGTCAGACCGTGAGAACCTGGCGAACTGGCGCCCCATAGCGTTGATCAACACAGACCACAAGCTCTTCACGAAGCTTCTGGCCAACCGCATCACCAAATGGGTGTCACCTCGCCTCTCCCCATCCCAGTACGGTTTTATTCCGGGGAGGTCGTTATGGGACAACTATAATGACCTTCACGTGACTTTGACTGCTAACTCTCGTAAGGTGAATGGCTTTGTGGCTCTTCTGGATATGGAGAAAGCATATGATCGGGTAGCCTGAAAGTATATTGATGCTTCCCTGGCCCGCTTCCATCTCTTACCCGCAGCTAGGCGCTGGATATCAGCGCTCTATGACCAGCTCCACACCAGAGTCCTGGCGCCAATGGGTTTTACAATGGCAGTACCAGTTGGACAAGGTCTCCGGCAAGGGGACCCCCTGAGCCCTATCCTTTTTAACATCACCCTTGACCCCTCTTGGCCTCCTTACAGGACAAGCTAACAGGGATTCTGGTCCCAGGTAAAGCCCCCACAAGCACCATGGCATTTGCAGATGACACTGCCATTGCATTTGGCTGCCCTGGGGATGTTGCCCTCGCTGCTGTGACCATTAAGAGGTACACCAAGGCGTCCAACGCCATGGTCAACACCTCCAAGACAACAGTTGTACAGGTCGGCTCCCCCACCTTCCCCCCACCATTTGGTATTGAACCTGAGCGCGGTACCTTCCGTCACCTGGGCGTTCTCACCAACCAACAAGGAGTTGCGCTAAAAGACAATGAGGACTTGCTCCTTGCAGCAGTTAACTCCAGGATTGCCAGCTGGAACCGGCGGCACATCACCCCCCAGGGTCGAGCTCTGATGGCCAATGTGTTCCTCCTCTCCAAAGTCTGGTTCCTAGCGCACGTCTGCCCATTCACAGATGCCTTTTATACGCGGCTCAATGTACTCCTCCGCTGTTGGATCTGGGGCTCAAACCATCCACCAATAGCCCTCTCAACCATTGCCCGACCCTGCAATGAAGGGGGCCTAGGGCTTCTGGACACGCGATCCCACGCCACCACAATCTTCCTGAAGTTCCTATGGCCGATTGTCTGCTGGGACGCGACCCCCATGCCCCAATGGGCGCCCGCCCTCCGCCAGTCAGTGTCAGCAGCTCTGGGTCTTCCTAGAGCATCTCTGACCTCACTAGGGAGTGGCTCACAAACCACCCAGGCCATCGCCTAAAACCATCCTCATCCCCCTACTGGAACCAGGCTCTCCTTGCCCTGAAACGAGTAGGCGCGCGGATCCACCATGCCTTCCCATACAGAAGGGAAGGCCCTGGCCTCAGCCCACGTCGCCATGCAATTGTGCACAATGGACAAGTTGTCACAACTCGCCTCAACCCCCAAGATCGTCCTCCCATCCGCCCAAGACTCCTTGATCTCCTCCCTCCCTCCATGAGATTTGACCTTAAGGAATTGTGGAAGGACGTCTATCACCCCATCCTGTCAGCAAAGGTGTCCAACACCTTATGGAGAGTGCTCCACTGTTCATACAGGACAGGGGACCGGACTGGCCCTACCTTCCAGCACCGAAGCTGCCCCCGCTGTGTGGAGTCTATTGACTCCCACCTTCATCGTTTTTTCACCTGTCCAGGTGTCGCCGCATTTTGGCCAAAGGCCCGCGCGCTCCTCCATGCTCAGCCCTGGTCTGGACACCCTGTGCAAGACCTCATGTTTGAGCAGACATTGCCTGGTTGCCACCGACCCCTCCGTGTCCTCGCCTATGCCACAGCCATCTGGACCATCCATAACTCCTTCCTTCGTGCTGCCTTTGACCAGCAGGTGTGGACCCTTCCACACATGATCACCCACTTTCAGGTACATTTTGAGATGGCCCTGAAGGTCTGCACTATGTCGCCAACCCTCCCCCGCTCAGTTGTCACTGCAGCACGGCTCTGGCGCGCAAACCCCCTCCCTTTCTCGATGCCTCCTCCCTCCCCTTCCCTCGCCTCAGGCTCTTAGGAGCCCAGGCGTAATTCAATAAACATCGATGAATCCCCCCTTGGGTTGGGACCATTTAGTATAAAAAAAGAAATTACGGGAAAAGCTTCTCAAGTAGTTGGTAAGCTCTTGGATTTCCAAGCTTTCATTTGATGCAGGCATCATAACATTGTGCAGTTCACGGAAGGGCATAATCATGTGTTCCAATGCAATTTTGGCATCAAACTTATATATTGCATTGCACCCAAACAGAACTTGTGCTTCATGGAAGAATCTATCTGCAAAGTCCTTTATAGTCTCATTCTGTTTAGATTCAATATTAAGAAGTTCTCTTCTTTGGTCTTCTAGTTTCTCAGGCCCTCCAAACTGTTTTGTTATAACAATTTTGGAATCTATGTATGACCAATAGTCACCCAAATAGGGCATAACGAGGTCACAGCTATGGGCATCAAGTGAGTTAATCAGTGCCAATCCCTTCTCATGGTCTACTGCTCCTCTCAACACTTTTTCAAACAATCTGAGGAAGGAGTGAACGTTTCCATCCTTATCAAACTTTTGTAAATTCATTAGCTTGAAGTCATCTCGCCATATTTCGGGCATAGGGGTTGTACTTCTGGTTGAGCGCCTTGATGTACCATCGCCCATAATTGGCCCTCTTTCCCGTTGAGAAGTATCCAGAGTTGGTATTGATGCTAGGACTCTAGGCATAGAACGGATGTTTGAAATATCAGTTTCTGCATCTATGTCAACGTCTGATTTTTTGATTTCAAAATATTTCTCTGAACTAATGGATTCTGACACCTGAATTTGGCCCTTAGTTACTTTACCAGGCTGATTTTTGGCTGTATAAGCGGAGCTCTTTCCTACTTCTTTTTTGTCAAAGTTGGGCGAGCATTGGCAGCCTTGCTGTTTGAGGGATTCAAATTTTTTCTTAAGGTTGTCGTATTCCTCTTTGAATAAAGTTAGATTATTTGTTAAGCCTTTTATATCTTAGTCCATACTGTCTCCTCAGGAATTTGCAGTTGATAGCTGCACTCTGAGTTCCCAATTTTCCTGAGTAATTTCATTATTTCTAGCCTGCAATCTTGACACCACAGTCCAAAGTTTAGAAAATTCTCTTTGATCTGAGCCTCTTCTTTGTCCCTATTCGGGATGACTGACTTTGCTTCAAGGTCCTTGAAGTTTTTGTTGATAGTTTATAGTTCAGCCCGAACATACTCTTCAAATTCATCAACTTTTACACATAACTCCAGGTGATTTCTTTGGCCTGCAGTGGCGTGTATGGTAAGTCATTCTGATTGAGACAATAGGTAATCTGAATGGCTTTCCAGCCTTTGAAAGTGGTTATGCATAGCTTGTATCCATTCTTGTGATAACCCAAGGTGGGCCAGAACTTCTGCGGCTTTTTTCAGGACTCCTTTGTTTAGAAGCTCCTTGAGGGTGTTTAATCTCCCATGAGCTTCATTGGCAGTCCTGTATAGTCAACAATTGCTTTTCAGACTTCAACAAATATGGAATTTAGCTTGTCCAGTAGGGCATTTTGGGAAGATTGTTTCTCCCCTTGCACATGGTAGATTTCCGTGATTTCAAGATTTTGTCTAGCAATTATTTGCTGGGTATGTTTAATTGAGGGTTGATTAAATTTAACCAGGAATTCATTAGTTGCTTGACTGTTGGTGAGACGTTTGGCAAGGGATGCCATGGTAGCGTCGTGGTACTTCATATATCTCCATCTTGAGTGCCTGATCCTTAAGATAGTAGAACAGGCAAAAAAAGGGGTCAATTTGTGAAGTACCAATCCTAAAACACTGATATAGGGTATCCAGCATAGCTATACACTTGCAGATGTAAGATCAATCCGGCTTGTTGCATCTGCATGAGCTCCAACCACTGTGATAAGATCCAGGGAGTAGGAAGTACCCGCTTCCAAGCCGTTGCAGCCAGTATTAAAATAATCTGAGATTTCCTTATTGCTGGTTTCCATTTTGTTGTCACTTTCACGTCTGGGCTGATTTTGCCAGGAATTGGTTGTGGGAATCCATTTTGGAGAATATACCCCAGTTTTGAGTGAGCACCAGTTGTCAAAATCTGAGGATTTCTTGCTTGGAAATTAATATCCTGCATATCTATTTGGGCTGAAGTTCCAATGGTTTTCCTCAATATTGCCTGTAGTTTACAGGATTTGGACCATCTATTAACTCACTAGGCTTATTAAATTCTTCTCGACTCTTCTGGCCAATTTCAGGATAATTTTCCTTTGTAACCAGGAACTTCATCTGAGGTAGGATTTAGTACAAACTGGGGATATGGTAATCCAGTTTGTTGACACTTCTACAAAGTTGGAATTCAAATTAAAAGCAGGAAAAGGATAAAATAAACATCACTTTTACTAGAAACTATTTATTTGATAATGGTCATTAGGCCAGGCACCAGTATTTATACCTCTAGGCATCTCCTGGCCACATCCAGCACAAAATTTTAACAGCTATTTTGCCACTCAGTTCAACCTATGACTGAAAAATTTTCTTAGGTTAATTGGTAGGCAAAATACTCTCAAAATTGGGAGGATTTCAGGTACAAAAATTTCGATAAAAGCATGCAAAGTTGTCTTAAGATCTTCAGGATTTAAGTTACATCATACTGCTGATGAGACACACCTTCTGTGAAATTTTGGCCTCAATTAAAGGCGATGACATACTTCTAATTGGGATGTCAGCAGGCCTCTTCCTCAATAGCCTTAAGTAACCCCATTTGAGCGATCCACATAAGTGCTATCATGCTGATTATACATATTGACGTACAAATTTCATTTTCAGGTGGAAAATTGATAATATTGTTCATTCATTTAATTGTCCATGGGACTTTTAAATGTAACTTCGGGTCATCCCTGAATTATTTTGTATAGGATTTCATGGTTTGTGTTCTGATAATTGGTGCCAATTGCCAAAGTTTGTTGCATCATAATCGGCCATAATATGTGAGCATATTTGGGCCGAGCGCCTGATAAATTAATCTATTTTGATTGTCATTGAGATAATTGGCCCAAGTTGTATAATTGCAATAGGCGTTAGCTCAAGCGTTGAAAAGATACTCAGCCTGATTTGATGGTTTTTGAAGGTTTATTATGAGTCAACCACCAGAATCTGAAATGAAGGTTAGACAGCTGAATTCCCCATTATATATATTCCCTAGGATTTAATATAATAAAAAAACAGGATAATACAGTCAAACAGTATTAACGAGAACAGTAATATTACTCATTCAGTATATAGTTAAACTATCATCAGCTTTCATTGTGTCTTTCTTTCTCAAGAATATTATTGCAGAGGGCATAATTGGAAGACTCTCAAAGAGAAGAGTAAAGATCCAAGCAGGTATCTAGAGAAGAAGGAGCCACAATCAGGGATAACTGCCAACTGTGTGTTGGGCTGAAGAGAATGTTATCACGTTATCTCAGCGATGATTGGGTGGACAAGAGGAAAGGAACAAATCCCTATGAGTACAACATCACCAGTATTTAATCAGGAATACTGGCCAAGCGTTGGGCCAAAATATAATTCATAAACAACTACAGATAATAGTCTCCATACTATTATCAATTAATAACTTATTCTATACATCACAATGAAGTGCATAAGGAAACTGAACCAGTGCAGTAAAAAGGTTTCTGGGTTGCTTGCTGTTAACAACCACCAAAGTAAATTTTTTTTTAACCTCATCACACTACAACTTAGATCCCCGATACCACCCACACTCCACTCTCTAATAGTCGCCATTGCTATGTGGACAATCCACACCGTAGCACTGGATGCCTTCAAGGGAACCGTGCCAACCATCCATGGGACAATTAGCAGATTTACCCTACACCTACTGGAAAACTTTCAAGCCTGGCTATACGGATACATGAGGCCAAAGCAACAACAACTCGTTAAATAATGATTCCCAGTCTGGTTTCTGCATAAGTACCCCTTCCTTCACACCTACTCCATGATAGGGGAAATACTCTCAGAGTAGGGCATCCAACCTCTCTATACCTGGCGGTACTGGCTGGCAACAGGGGTAGATCATCTACTATGGGGTGTCTAAATCTCGCTATACTTAACCTCCCCTATCCCATTACATATATCAGTAATTTTGTCCCGTGGTCAGCTTACCTCAGGTAAATAAAAATAGATAACTATTGGGACAAATCCCCTCCCTCAAAGGGGGATATGATCAATAACTAATGGTTTTTTATCCCATCAAATTGAGGTACAATATTTACAGGGAGCTAAGCTTTATAGGTCGCCTCTGATCTTAATCTACTCATGGCAGATCAAAGTAAATTCTATCTCAAGCTGACAATGCAGACAACACCATATAACAACTCTTTATAGAATCTATTTCACTGAGAATTAATTAGTCATTCATTAGCTACCACTATACCCTATTATATGAAGAGTCCTATTTTTCAGTTACCTTGGCAAATAATGAGCTGGTAAGTGCGGAAAAACCCTTTCTATGCCACTTCTTACATCAAACCTCCATCATATTCTCCAGCTAATGTGGCTTCACCACCATGAGATTTTACGCCAGCAAGTATTCATGCAGGACCTCAATTCCTTTTTTAGCACTAATAATGCCCAACTTAAAGGGGAGCCACCACGCATCTTTATTTGCAAATGGGCCAAACAAAGGGATTATTAGAAAAAAAAAAATTCCAAATTTGACACCTCAGCTAATAGCCTAGGAAGCCATATTAGAAGGGGAGGAAGCTTTAGGTTAATTTTTTTCCAGCACCCACTTTAGCTGGCAGACCATGGCGAACAGCATTGGGTGGGAGCATCAGTGACATGGGGCATAAGAAGGTATAGTTGCGGGTTTTCTTCATTTATGAGGCCAGCGGTGTCCATCACCTCAAAGTATTGGGCAAGGTAATGCCCAACGAAAACAATGAGAGCTGGCACGCAAGTGAAAGAATTGATGAGCCAGTGGGGTTCAGAATAATCAGGATTAAAAAGAAAAGTTCCCACATCAATGCAAGTGCAGCTCACACTATAAGTAAGCTCCTAAATTTCATATTTTACATATTCCACAAAATCAAGAAGGAAATTGGGATAGGGATACCCTCAGCCAGGGGTTCCATTGTCCTATGGAGTCGCTGGAAGAGTAGGGTGTTGTATGAACTGCAGCGGCCTCAACTGCCACTATATCTGTATTTTAAAATGGGATACCCTTTTTTAGGACAAAAATGACAGTGTGCATTTTAGGAGGACTGACAAAAAAACTCCTCCATTGCAAAATCTGGTTTTCAGTTTTATGACTGGTCATTTTTTTCAATCTAATTGAGCCAAGTAAAAGGATTTGACTCAGCTAATGCTCGCCCAACCACATGAGTTGGCAAGTTGGCCACATCTGATTGGCCATGAACTGTATACCATTGCAGCTCAGCTGAAATTGTTTCAGCCATCAGTTCAGATTGGTATAAATCATCCAAATTTTTAAAATTTTAAAAATTTTGATTGGCTGTGGCTTTGGAAGCCATGCCAGAATTCGCCAAGGTTGGGGGTGAAAGATTCGAACTCCACTTAAAAAATTTTGGCATGGCAACAGCTGAGCGATGCCAGATGGGGAGCGGTGGAAGCAGCAGAGGGTGAAGCCATAGGGCGCTTGCGCTTTGGGTGATCAAGCTCAAAGCACAAGGGGCAAATGGCGCAGCTGTTCTCAACATGCACCTAGAATGGGTGATCAGGGGCGAATCTGATCACCAAATGAGGGGAAATTGTGAGATGGGTGTTGCAATGGAATGGGTAGATTTTGCAAAGGCGTGTGGCACTGCAAAAGATCTGCTCCATTCAGAACCATGATTTTCAGCATGGAGTCTCCACCATAAATGGCCAAACCCTCCATGAGCTTATGGCGGAGACGATCAGGGGAAAGGTGGGAGGGCAACCCAGAGAACTGGACCACCAAAGTTGCCTCATCCAGGAGCCAGGTAAAAATGGTAGGAAGGGTAATATTCTTAAAAAATAACAGCATCTTAGATTATGCTGTTGCATCAGCTTCAGAATGTAAGCCAAAATCAAAATACCCCTTGAATGGGAAAAAATCGATTAAGCCAGTGGGTTTATACACCGCTGTGGCCAATTGGATGCTGGCTGCACTTGCGTATGGGAAAAAATTACTATATGTGACCCAGAGGCCAAAATAAAAATTGCTGTGTGGAAGCACCAAAGGGATCTGGAGCACCACTTGGGAGCTTGTGAGCTTGTGGGCCTTGTCCTGAGGGGAACATAAGGCCCATTAGCGTTCTGAGGGCAAGAAGAGCCAGTCTGGGCATGCTTCAGCAGTGGTCAAAACACCGGCAGGCTGCTCGCCATCACCTCATGCTGGGGCAGAAGACATCATAATCGTTGACATTTTATAATTTTTGCTGAATTGAGCGGTCATGCTAGGGATTTTTAAAAATTATGAATTTGGTTTTGATTATAGCACTCAAAGTGAACGAAAGATAGTGCCTTAATTCCAATTTGGACAAATTTTATGAGGCCATTTCTTCATATTTTGGAATATTTGTAAAGTAATTCAGGGTAATTGTTATCTTATCAACAATGCACAAAGTAACACTTTTCTTTCCGCTTGATCTCACTTTGAGAAAGTTTTAAAGAGAAAAAAGTGTTTAATTTCCACTGCCGTTTGGCCACAACCATATTCTAGAAAATATCTGCGGATCCACCACCTGTTGCTCCAATGTGGGGTAGCAGTATTCCACCGCTAACATTTTCCGCCCTTTGGGAAAACAAGTTTGTTAGGGTCAAATAGCCCACCATCCTCAGTCTATTTTGTCCCACAAAAGAACTTAGCGCTCCACCTGGCATGCATCCACCCTTCTCACCCCATCCTCTCTCTACCTCATTCCAACATCCAATTTTACTAAGAGTCAATTACAGCCTTTGTTCCCAAAAGCCAACAAGGCTAGTATCAAAGTAGCCATGGCTGAATTTGCACCGGCTGGCCTTAACAATTCAACCATTTAAGTGCTATTTCAATGTTGGCTTCCAAATGGAGGTGGATCTGCAGCAGCGGCTTCTACTCACATAATTTACAAAAACACTCCTATCCCTACCATCTGAACTCACCTTACTTCAGACAATACATTGGTGGTGTCCTTTGCATCCCTCTCATCTCACCTACCACTCCAGTTATATGATCAGTTGATGGTGGGCTTCAAGCTTATGGGACACAGCCCAACCTTGTCTTCGCCGTTCCTTCTAGAGCAGAGAGCCTTGCAGCACCTTGTTCCACTGCCAGCATAATCCCACACCGCCATGCCATAGCTTAAAAATCCCTCCATGCTCATATTGCTGCAGCGCCTGATCATTTCTTTTTGGGTTAGGAAGGATAATGTTCGCCAAATTTTTCCCCTCTGGTTTGTCTTCAAACGGTTCAAAAAAGCCTGCCCCCAAGCCACTTCCTCTGGTGAGGTCTCTGAGTCATATTTGGGGGATTTTAAATAAGGTGTTTTGTTGCCCCCTCCCACTCAACGTTCTCTTTCAATGGGTCAGAGTGAGAAATAGGCCTCCACCAAACCCACCCACACTATCCCACACAATCTCAACCACACCAATCAGAACCAGGCCTGGACCATCATTCAAAATCAAGCAGCCCATTTGACTTCTGCCCACCCAAAATCTCCATCCACTATTCCTGTGAACCAAAATCCATGGGAATTATCAGCCAAGATTTTATTTTATTTAACCGAGGCAAACCAACCAGGGGACAGGCATTACCAAAAGAAAGAAATGACATGAAACCTGGACAGGGTCAACTACTTTCTAAGAAAGTTTTTCCACCTCCAGATCAGGACTCAAATTTTTCTAGTTATGTCGTGGGTAAGGTTTTCTTGTTATTAGACCTACTAACCGCCAATAGCTTCCTTTGGCTGGCACCCCAATCGATGTGCAAAGGGCGAGAATTGAACCCACAACCTTCAGGTTGGTAGAGTACACCCTTACTGACTCGCCTTCCACCCCCTATTATTAGCCAAGATTGATGAATCAGGTAATGTTGTAGCCAATGAGGACTCCAGTGAGCCTCTTTGCCCTCTTGATTGTGTTTACGCTGAATTTTACTATTCTGATTTTAACAAATCCCATTCCCTAAGCGATTCACTCCTAAACCCAATGCCATCCCCTACCAAAGTGACCACCAGATCGCTTTAGAATCACTGCCTCACCCCATTTCCCAATCCTATGCAATGAGGTGACCCAATCTGTTTCTCAATTCCACCAGGGGCTGAGCATAGTTTTTTTCTCCCTGGTTTCCCCAAAAACAGCACAAGAGAAAATCACAGTATTGGCCTTTGAAGCCACTGATGCAGTCATGCATGTGGCACAATAAGTAGTATTTGACCCATCTGCAAAAATAACCTAACAAAGTCTCACCAAATTTTCCAAACTTCCCAATTCCCACATTTAAGATTAACACCAAGTAGCGGAATTTGTTGAAGCTGTCTACTAAGCTGATCTTTAGGAAGGTAACCAACTTTTCACCCACCTAGACCCCCACCACTCTGATGCCCCCACCCCCTGGCTCTCCACTTTTGTCCTTTTCTACTTCAATGAGGATGATCAGCCAAATATGTCTGTAGAAGCGCTGCCCGACCCCCCTCACCCTCTGCCATGGTGGGTTAGCAGTATTCCGCTCCATGCCTGGTTGGATTTTTTTGGTTTTGGTTTTTTATTTTGGTTGGTTTTTGGTTTTAATAAGTTTGATTCTTTTGTTCAGTTCATTTTCTCATTGAGTATTAGTAATGTCTGTCACCTGGTTGGCGTATATTGAATAAAATTATTTTAAACAATGCACAAAGTAAAAGCGCCTTACTGTAATTGCTATTTTCATTTACATGAAGAACACCTCACTCAACAACTACAAAGTATGGTATCTTGTATGAGGATGTATACAGCAAACCTCATTGAAAGCTGATGACCTTACCCATGCTTTAGAATTGATGCTGGTGCAGCATTTAAATCAAGTAGAAGAGTTGATTGACCAACTGAACTGCAGGACTGCTACCATTACCAAAGGCCTGTGGAGCCCAAAGGCCATAGAGTCCCGCCAGAATTGATGGTCCAGAGGAGCCTCTAGGCCTCAAAGGTCCAAGAGGGCTCAGAGGTTTATAAAAGGGATGAAAAATGACTGGGTCCAGGGGGCCACCTGGCCCTTCTGGGTATTATGCCCTCTAACAGAAGATCTCATGCATGTTATGTTTCTTAAGAAGGTGGAAACCCTTCCAAAATAAATCAAGAAAAAAATACAAGGATGTGAGGTTACCCTAATTGCTCCTTTGGTCCTGATGTTACCTTGGGAGCTTTAGACTACAAAATTGAAAATGTGAAAGCATTCATAACATTTTTTAAACAGTTTGGAGAGATGGGGAAAAATACTATCCTAAAGGCTTGGGTCAGCCATTTGAGTCCAAAAGTCTAAGTCTAAAAGTCAAAATGAAATAAAAAGCCAACTCCAGTGCTCCCAACTTATAAAGTAACAATTACATGATGACTTAGAAAAGATAAAAAGACAACTGAACCAACAAGTCCCTAAGGATATGCTGAGTCTGTGTCTACCAAACCTAGACAAATCATGAATATAAAGATTAATACTCTCACACTATCTCTTTCCGCTAAGCATCACTTTTCGAAAATCAAGTCAGCATTGAAATTTAGCTCCACTAAAGAGATCTACAAAAACTATTAGCAAATATGGCGGGAAACCCCGCAAAAGAACCCGCGGACTTGGCCAAACGAGCCAGCACCACCCAAAATGAAGCAACTCCCGGTTACCCACCTCAGGGTCAACCAGAATCACCCACTCTCAAGCAGCGGCTGTGAAAGCAGGCACCACCCCCCAACCTGGAGCTACTTCAACTAGCACCAGTTCACCTGATCGCACTTCTGCAACCTGCACGCCCAACAGCTCTGTGTGCGCTACCTCCCACCAACCCGCTGGGCCCCCTCCAACCAAGGAGGCCATCACCCACGCTGTTTTAATGGCGTCTGCTCAGTTGAATGCAACTCAGACCATCCAGGCATTCACCTCCCCCATTGTGTCAGCTAATTCAGCCTCATCTATTATTGCTGACGCCGTGTTTCTGGCTACCCCCATGAGAGGCGATACCCAGCTACCTGTCCCCCAAACCCTCGGATGCAAGTTGGATTAGCCGCACATTCTGGTTCACTAAGCACCAAATTGGGACAATCTACTCTTTCTCAATGGGGATTAGTATGGTTCAGATTTTGGAACTTCACACCAGTTCCAATCTCACCCGTCCCATTTAAACCCCATAATCGGCACTTCTCAAGTCGGCACTTTATCTCCATATGTTGAAAACGACCAATTCACCAATCAGCCAGTGAGTTTTGCCCACGAAATCACAGCAAATACTTGAGCTGAATTTACTCAAATAGATTAGGATGGTGATGAACATCGCTCTCCTCCCAATTGGCTGGAGTTAATTACAATCTGTATGTGCCTCCCCAATTTAGCGAGGCCCAACAATCCGCCCCTCAATTCAATATGACGCCAGCAACTGCTGGAACATTCCAGCAACAGGGGAACTCTGCAAACTTGTCCAAACCACCAGCTCGCATTCAACCCACGATTGCAGCCCAAAGCAAACACAAACGTACCAAAGGAGCCACTGGGGCGTGGCAAAAACCTCTGGCACCAACACTACACAAAGATGATCCCCGTGAAGTGGCGTTTATTGCTGATGTTAAGAAGAAATGGGCCGAAACTAGAGCGTAAAAAGCTCTACCTCAAAAACCCTCTCCCACGCGATTTGCCTTTATTATGGGCATAACCCTGTTAAATTTTATAAGGAGGATTACTTCTCATACTTTTCAGAGATCGCGGAGACATTCCCAATTAACACCACTATCCATGAATCTGTGGAGGGCCACTACATCGATGTGGGCTTCACTGAAGCTGCCATTTCTGACCATGCTGCCACCCTCCAGGTCATTATTCCGCATGGATCTCTTCGCATCTCACGCACACACTCTCACCTGGAGAAAATTTCATGGGTTACTTTTTCCAACCCACCAACGAAAGTTGATCCTGAGTCTCTTAAACTGGCGCTCCATCGTGGTTTAATAGAGTTTGGGTCTTTTCAGTGGACTTTAGAATCCCCTCTTACTATGATCCCACTCAATAAGCTCGCACTGCTAGGGCGTCGTTCATCCCCTCCCCCGCTGTATCCCATAACATTGAGGTTATTCCTCATGTGGTGGTAGTTGGGGCATGCCCTGTGACTTTTTTTGTCGACCCTGATCAGGCGCGCCCCCATTGTTCATGGTGTAACGCCCTTGGACACCTGTATGGTGGCTACACAGCTCGAAAACAAGCCCTCTTAGCCACCACCCATGGGCTTAAACCAGGCCAAAAACGATCTTACGTGGCCGCAGCAGCAATTCCACAACCCACACAATGGGTTACCGTATAAGACCTGTCCCCTGAGGCCATATGACTAGCAGTTGAAACAGCTAACCCCACTATTGGTTTAGGATACCTTTGCGCTCATGCCCCCCTTCCAGTGGGCACCCCATCCAATCTCCCAGACTCAATTTCCTCTCTCACCAAGCGCAAGGCATCTCCCACAGGGCGCCCCTCGTCAGCCACCACCACTCAGGGCTCCGCGGCACCCCCACCAACCTCCACCAGCGATTTATCACATCAACCCTCAGCTCCCAATGGAGTTATGCCCACCAGAAAGGACTGGCAACCAACGGCCTGCGGCTGAAGTGCCACCTCAAAGAGTCCTACCCCAACCCCACAGTCCATTTCGCGTGGATCCTTTGCAGTGTTGGAGGAAGTGAATATGGACTCAGTTCATCAAATGGGGACACCGCGGAGGTCACCATTGAGCACCCTCAGGTCCTTCCCCTATAACGGAGCGGGGGCAGCATCCTAGGCTGGCTTACTGGGTCCTCCGCCCCCCCACCCTATCCTTCCCTTCAGAACCCTCGACGCTCCTCATGGATTGCAGCTAATAGTCAAGCTAAAGGACTCAAAACTAGCCGCCTCACAGCATCAGGTTTAAGCGCTGGCAACCCCCCAGGACACGGAGGGGAACAGCTATGAGTCCCCATGGCAGCACCCTGGCCCTGCAATCCATCAACGCAAATGGGTTGCGGGACTTTAAGCGGAGAGCCCGCCTCCTCCAAAACTTCAGGTCAGCACAAATTGACATCGCTGCTGTCCAGGAGCCCCATATCCTCCCCCACGAACAATCTGCATGGAATGAACAGTTTGGAGGCAACTCCTTCTGGACAAACCATGCCGCCCTTATTGTTTTGAATCCCCGGGTTAAAACCCATTGTTTTTCACAATATCTAGGTGGCCGCCTCATACTGGCCAAACTCACCACTCCAGACTTCTCTTTCTTCGCTGCAAGCATCTACCTGTCTAATGCAGGTCAGGAGCAAAACCGGCTCTTGGAAGAGCTCATCCAACTCAATCTCCCACGGAATACAGTCCTCTTGGGAGATTTCAACACAACCATAAGTCGCGTCCATGACTCTTACCCCCCTGCAGCAAAGGAACGCCCTGGATCAAGTCGCCTCCAGGATTTCCTACGCCTGAGTGGCTTTATAGATGCGCTTCCACCTTCCGCGTCAGGCCTAGGTTGCATGACTAGGATCTAGTATGATGGAGGAGCTTTCCAGTCAGCATAATGCATGCATATGGCACTGATTGGCCCCCTGCTAATTGGCCGCGTCTCCTCTCCCAACTCTCGTGACAACCATCTGAGTGATCACAGGTCACTCACCGTTGTCCTCGCCACCACGCTTAGACTATCGCGTAGGTTCTGGCCTAGGGTTGCCCCTGATCTTCTCAACAACCCATTCACTAAGGAGAAGCTGTCTATGAGCATCTGGGAGACTCTCACCTCTCCCCCACCCCACCTGCTTGACCACAAGGCTAGATGGGCGGTAACCAAGGAGGGCATCACCCGCGTTGCTTACAACTGTGCCAAAGCCCAGATAACCGCTGCTCTTGCCAGAGTCAAAAGGGCGGAAGCTAGAATCAGACATCTGGAGCTAAACTGCCAGCCTTCGCCCTCTCTCAGTTGGATGTAAGACTGGGAAGCGGCGCAGGAAGCACTCCGCTTGGAGCTCACACTGCAGGAAGAATGGGCAGCAAACTTTACAAAATCTTGTTATTATGCTCAATGGGAACGCCCCACCCGCTTCTTCTTTCAGAAACAGAAAGACCGGTCAACAGCGCAGGATATAACTGCACTGAAGATTAGCACTACAGCCACTTCAGATAAGGAGGAAATCACGCAGGATCTACACCGCTTCTACTCCAGCCTCTTCCATGCCACCCAGGTGGACCCATCGGACATCTAAGACTTCCTGTGGCGGGCTCCAGAGCCGCCCTTTGACCCACGGGCTGATGAGGCTCTACTGGCGCCTATTTCCATCCAGGAGGTGATGGAAACCCTTCTGAAATCCCCACGGCTTAAAGCCCCAGGCCCAGACGGAATACCCTTTGAGGTGTACCATCTGGAACCTGCAGTGATAGCCAAAACCCTCCGCGACCTCTTCGCTACACTCTTGGTGAATGGCGAGGTCCTCCCCGACTCCAGAGGCTCAATCACGACCCTCATTCACAAGAAGTCAGACCGTGAGAACCTGGCGAACTGGCACCCATAGCGTTGATCAACACAGACCACAAGCTCTTCACGAAGCTTCTGGCCAACCGCATCACCAAATGGGTGTCACCTCTCCTCTCCCCATCCCAGCACGGTTTTATTCCGGAGAGGTCGTTATGGGACAACTATAATGACCTTCACGAGACTTTGACTGCTAACTCTCGTAAGGTGAATGGCTTTGTGGCTCTCCTGGATATGGAGAAAGCATATGATTGGGTAGCCTGGAAGTATATTGATGCTTCCCTGTCCCGCTTCCACCTCCCCCGCAGCTAGGCGCTGGATATCAGCGCTCTATGACCAGCTCCACACCAGAGTCCTGGCGCCAATGGGTTTTACAGTGGCAGTACCAGTTGGACAAGGTCTCCGGCAAGGGGACCCCCTGAGCCCTATCCTTTTTAACATCACCCTTGACCCCCTCTTGGCCTCCTTACAGGACAAGCTAACAGGGATTCTGGTCCCAGGTAAAGCCCCCACAAGCACCATGGCATTTGCAGATGACACTGCCATTGCATTTGGCTGCCCTGGGGATGTTGCCCTCGCTGCTGTGACCATTGAGAGGTACACCAAGGCTTTCTCTCTCTCTCTCTCTCTCTCTCTCTCTCTCTCTCTCTCTCTCTCTCTCTCTCTCTCTCTCTCTCTCTCTCTCTCTCTCTCTCTCTCTCTCTCTCTCTCTCTCTCTCTCTCTCTCTCTCTCTCTCTCTCTCTCTCTCTCTCTCTCTCTCTCTCTCTCTCTCTCTCTCTCTCTCTCTCTCTCTCTCTCTCTCTCTCTCTCTCTCTCTCTCTCTCTCTCTCTCTCTCTCTCTCTCTCTCTCTCTCTCTCTCTCTCTCTCTCTCTCTCTCTCTCTCTCTCTCTCTCTCTCTCTCTCTCTCTCTCTCTCTCTCTCTCTCTCTCTTCTTTCTTCTTTCTCTCTCTCTCTTTCTTCGTCCAACGCCATGGTCAACACCTCCAAGACAACAGTTGTACAGGTCGGCTCCCCCACCTTCCCCCCACCATTTGGTATTGAACCTGAGCGCGGTACCTTCCGTCACCTGGGCGTTCTCACCAACAAGGAGTTGCGGTAAAAGACAATGATGAATTGCTACTCGCAGCAGTTAACTCCAGGATTGCCAGCTGGAACTGGTGGCACATCACCCCCCAGGGTCGATCTCTGATGGACAATTTGTTCCTCCTCTCCAAATTCTGGTTCCTAGTGCACGTCTGCCCATTCACAGATGCCTTTTATACGCGGCTCAATGTACTCCTCCGCTGTTGGATCTGGGGCTTAAACCATCCACCAATGGCCCTCTCAACCATTGCCCGACCCTGCAATGAAGGGGCCTAGGGCTTCTGGACACGCGATCCCACGCCACCACAATCTTCCTGAAGTTCCTATGGCCGATTGTCTGCTGGGACGCGACCCCCATGCCCCAATGGGCGCCCGCCCTCTGCCAGTCAGTGTCAGCAGCTCTGGGTCTTCCTAGAGCATCTCTGACCTCATTAGGGGAGTGGCTCACAAACCACCCAGGCCATCTCCTGAAACCATCCTCATCCCCCTACTGGAACCAGGCTCTCCTTGCCCTGAAACAAGTAGGCGCGCAGATCCACCATGCCTTCCCATACAGAAGGGAAGGCCCTGGCCTCATACCCCATCGCCATGCAATTGTGCACAATGGACAAGTTGTCACAACTCGCCTCAACCCCCAAGATCGTCCTCCCATCCGCCCAAGACTCCTTGAGTTCCTCCCTCCCTCCATGAGATTCGACCTTAAGGAATTGTGGAAGGACGTCTATCACCCCATCCTGTCACCAAAGGTGTCCAACACCTTATGGAGGGTGCTCCACTGTTCATACAGGACAGGGAACTGGACTGGCCCTACCTTCCAGCACCGAAGCTGCCCCTGCTGTGCGGAGCCTATTGACTCCCACCTCCATCTTTTTTTCACCTGTCCAGGTTCACCGTATTTTGGCCAAAGGCCCGCGCACTCCTCCATGCTCAGCCCTGGTCTGGACACCCTGTGCAAGACCTCATGTTCGAGCAGACGTTGCCTGGTTGCCACCAACCCCTCCGTGTCCTCGCCTATGCCACAGTTATCTGGACCATCCATAACTCCTTCCTTCGTGCTGCCTTTGACCAGCAGGTGTGGACCCTTCCACACATGATCACCCACTTTCAGTTACACTTTAAGATGGCCCTGAAAGTCTTCACTATGTCGCCAATCCTCCACCGCTCAGTTGTCACTGCAGCACGGCTCTGGCGCGCAAACCCCCTCCCTTTATTGATGCCTCCTCCCTCCCCTTCCCTCGCCTCAGGCTCTTAGGAGCTCAGGCATAAATTAATAAACATCGATTAATCCCCCCTTGGGATGGGACCATCTAGTACTTAAAAAAGATTATATTCTCTCATCATACTATCAGGCTCCTTTTCAAACCAAGTTTCAATGAACTATTTTTAAGTTAATAAAGTATCACATATATTCAAAAGCATACAAAAATGCTATGAAAGAAGCAATTGATCATCAAAAGCTGGAGCATGTCTACTCCTGCTTTATGGAGAAGTCTAATAAATCATTACACCTATTTTTAAATTCAAAACTGGTACCAGATCAATATCACTCTCGTATAAGAGTTTAGTAGTGATCATATCTTCTCTAATCTAAAGAAAGCCTGTATTGCCATTTTGCATCAATAAAGGGGAAGTCCCAAAATTTTATTACATCATTTTTTATGATAGAGCCCAGCTGTTAGTTACTACCAATCAACTTTTATATGACGCCATCACCACCATCCTCTCTGCCTTTATATCACGGCTTGAAGTTCACCTTCACATGAAAGACCTAAAACAAACCTTTAAATGTATCATTGATATAAAGGAGTCTCTAAAAATTATCTCAGCGTCCACCTTAAACAAGTACTAGCCTAGATTTATGCCCCTCCTAGACCTAGTAAAAACGCCCTTGAAATCAAAGAGAAAAACATGACTATCTGATACTACTGCAAAGGCCATTGGCACATCAAATATTGGGAACTTATCCTTGTTTATTGCGGGGAAGGCCGACCAGGGGATGGACACTTCTGATAAAACAATAAAGAAAACGAAACTCATATATTAGGAGGGCACCCTAGAGAGGCTAAAGCTGTCTCCTGTTGCCAGTGGGAACGCCACTACTGGAAGGGGGGGTCACGTGTATAGGGACAGGCGCCACTATTGAGCACGTGTGTAGGAAGGGGTCAGAGTTGATGAACCAAACTGGGAACCAGGAGGAGACCAACTGGCGGCGACGTGGTGGGAGGTAATTAAACAACCACGCTTGAAAGTGGTCCACTAAGTGCGACTGGAACCAGAGGGCAGCTTCTTGAAGACTGAAGGTTGAGCCTGAGATGGCATCCAAGACAATCGTGTGGATACTCCACATGACGATTGTGACCACTAAAGCATGGAGGGAGGGTGGAAGAGAGGAGGCCATTGATAAAGCAAACATATGCCTAGACAAACTAAAGGGCTGTGCTTGATCCTGGCAAAGCAGACGTTGTACCTCACGCCATATCGCTTTAGATGGAGGGACCTTTTCCAGGCGGTGAAACAGCGTTCCATACTGGCCACACACAACACAGGATGAGTGTAAAGCGTTAGAGCGGTTGGCAGTATGGTACACCTGTCTCAAGCAGCACCACACATGGGAATGGATTTAAAGCTGTAACATAGGGTGGTGGGCGTAATTACAATATGGCTTTCTGGGTATCAAGGGGATAGGGGGTGTCCACTATGTCCAGGTAGTCCACCCTGGACAAGGTTTGGGGCCTCGCGGGTATCAAAACATTCATAATGTGTAGTCCCTGTACCTCCTGGGTGAACCGAGGAGAGTGGCGCCCCCTCAGGGCTGTGTACCCACAAATTTGAATCCTCCACTCAGCGCTCCACATGGAGAGGAGGATCCGTTTTAGTGGGGTGTAGTCCCATGTAGACCCGTGTTTGAAGGATGGGAAGCCAGATTATTTAAACAAAGAGTGTGGGTGGGATGGGTTGGTGAGGCCCAGGGCGCGGAAGAAGTTGGAGCGGGTCACGCGGGACCAGTGTTGGACTGATACTGTAGGGTTGGTTACGGCAACGATCCAGGTGCCCAGGAATTTGGCAGCATGGGCCTCAAAGTTGAGCAGGCCCATACCTCCACTATGGCGAGGGCCAAACATAACCTCCAGTCACACTGGCGGTGAGTGGCCTGACCAAAGCCACCCTTGCAGAAGGACATACAGTGATTTTAAGAAACTTGGGGATAAAGCGATGGCGTGGGCCCCAAACCAAAATTTGGAGAGGAGCATAGAGTTGGCCTAGTACAACACTGCTGGTAAAGGAAGCAAGACGGGCACTGAGGGAGGCTATGCGCTCGTCACGCTGTCCAGAATAAGGTTTTCCATCACTGTAGAGGCATATCCGCCTTCCTCCAACCACACCCCCAAATGGCGGACCAGCCCAACGGTGAGTTTGGCTCAAAAGGGAGCATAAGTGGGGCGGTGTGGGTTGGGCAGGGTAATAAAGCGCGTGCGCTAGATGATGGAAGTGGATTAGAAACAGGGCACAGAGGCCCAGCGGGCTTGATACTGACCAAGGAGAATGATTTCGGTTTTGGAGGCGTTGAGTACAGCATTACTTACCCTGGAGTAAACCTGGATAAGAGCTTCAAGCGCACGTGCATCATGATTGTTAGACACCCCAACCACACAGTCATCAGAAAATGCCAACATTTTGACCGGGGCTTGGCCTTGCACACGGACCCCAGCAAGGCAGCCATTCACGTTTTGAAGAAGTGGGTCAAGGCTGAAGTTATATTTAAGAGTGGGCTGAGAGGGTCCCTTGGCGTAGGCCCCTTTTTGGCGAACTACATCCGTGAGAAATCCAGGGCCACGCACAGCCATTGTGGCAGATTCTGTCAGCAGCATCACCCAATTGATGAAGCGAGGGGTAGCGGAATTGGTGGAGGCAGGCCTTAAGGTAATCCCAATCTACTCTATCATAGGCCTTCTGTTGGTCTAAAAATACTAGTGCACCAGAAGCCGTGGACTGACACGCGTTGGCCACAGTGTGCACGTTGTCTCAAATCGACCTTCTGGGTAGAAATCAAATTGTTCTGGGGAGATGATAGCAGAGGCAATAATCACTATACGGTTAGCCATAATTTTAGTAATTTCTTTTAGTAACAGTGTTAGTTAAAGAAATGGGGCGCCAGTTGGCTAAGGCTAGCCTATCCTACTATGAATAGCGTAAAGGTGTAGGCCTCTTGCCTTTCTGGTAGGAGGCGCGTTTCCAAAAGGCACTGGTTAAGAGAGGCAAACAACAATGGGGATAAATACTTGAAATACTTCTTATAGAACTCATAAGGAATTCCATCGGGGCCTGGGCATTTCCTATATTGTGCACCGCGGATGGTGGACCAGAGTTTGTCTGGAGTAATCAAATTAATCAACTCCAGGAAACAGGAAACAGTGCGAATGTGTGATATAGAGAAAATTTGCCATTATGGATGGCGGAATTGGGTCAGATTGGTACAATTTAGAGTAATAGTTTTTTATCTCGATTGCCACTTTGGCTGGCATATCTGCTACGGAATTGTCTGGCCTTCGCACCTGTGTGCAGGCCAAACTTTGGCGTGATGCAAAGAATTTTAAAAAAGTAAGTGGAGCACATGTCACCCGCTGTGATGTGTTTAGCTCTGTACTGAACACAAACCTGATGCTTGTGTTGTCTCTCAAGAGCATTAAGGTGGGCGGTTACTTCCACCCACTTGCGGCCCCAAGAAAGGCTGTAGCCCATGACTGGGACATTGGACTCCATGCGGGCCAACTCTGCCTGAGCTCGCAAGATGACCGCTGAGGTGGATCATGAGCATCGGGAGGAAAGGTGGCGAGCCTGGCGGATTGTGTCCGCTTTGAAGGCAGACCAAGTGGAAATTAAATCAGCGCAGAATGGTGCAATAAACTCTGGAGATGTGGTTGAGGATTCTAACCATGAGGAAAATCTCATCAACGCAATTTCAGCTGGGGAAAGTGTTGCACCAACTTGGAGCTTGAGCTGCTGGGTTGGATAGACAGAAGGATATCAAAACCATCCTGTGGTCAGAGAAATCAATCTTCGTCATGGTGAAATGGGAAATACGGCTATGAAATTTCAACTGCGCAAGGATAAGGTTGATGCGGGACATGGACCTTAACTGGCCATTGTGGACATGGGGCGCGACATGTTTTTGAGAAGTGGAGCTGGATGCGGCAAAGTATTGACTAACCCTAGGGTGGCCTTGAGGATGCGGAGTACAACGTGCCCCTGTGGCAGTACAGATGAGAAAGGCCAGCAGTCAGTGGATAGGTTCAACTAACAGTTCATGTTTCCAATAACAAAAGGGTCATGGTGCAATGGAATGGAATTGACCAGTGAGAAAAATTCCTGACGTTCTTGTGCACATGTCAGGGAATATTTGTTGACAATAGCGTGCACTTCATCAGCCCAAAAAAATTGATAATGAGGATGCAGCCACTAAGGAAGTTTTCAGATGATAAAATTTTAAATTATTGTTCTTTTGAACTAGCACCCCACAGTGCTTGGACCAGAAGGAGAGGGAAGGGAGGAGCATGGTATTCCATGTCTCCTCAGAACCGCGCATACAGTGGGACTCCTGAATGGCCAGGATATCCACGGGTAAATTTTGTTGTAAAAACTCAGTTTCCTAGCCTGGGACTGTGAGGCCTTGAGTCCGGCAATGTTCAACATCCCTAAAGTAAAGGCTCCCCCCATCACACCTTAGGTGTGAGAGGAAGGGCACCTGAGCCCTTCAGCTTTCTCTTGTTCTTCATGGCGCTTGTCAGTGCCTCAGGTATATGATGCAATGTAATTGGAGGAATGGGTAGCCTTAGCATTTGGGTTCGTGTTGGCTTTTGCCTTCACTTTTTTCCCCGATGCAGGACGAGATTTTTGATGTGCATGCATTTGCGGTGCAACAACACTTGAATTTTAATTGTCAGCAGGAAGGTTGAATACTGATTCAGTTTCAATTGATGCTTGGGTGCATTGGTTGGGTGAAACTGACTCGCACATTGGGATTTCAGCTTGGGCATCCCAAACTGATTGGTCAAGAGATTCATGAGCTGCTTCCGCTATGAAAGTCTCAATGTCCTCCTGAAGCTGGAAGGGCGGGATAGCAGAAGTGGTCTTGGTCACCTCCTTGGCCGCCGCCCTGCAGGCCTGTTTGGCCTTCTTCCGCTCTTGAGGAGATATTGGCTTTACTATTAAGTAGCAGCCCTGCGCTACCCACTGGAAGGCTGACTTTGTATCAGAGGTCAGTTCGTAGTGGGCCTCACCTCCAAACATTGACTCTGAGGGAGTTTCTTGGAATGTAATGCCCTCCTTGGAGGGGCAAGTGTGTGCCTTGTGGCCAAAAGCGTTACAAAAGACGCATATGGGAGGTTCACTGTCCACGGTGACCCTGAAAGGGTGGGTGGCATGCCCCTCAGATATTGACAAAAGTGGTATGCAATATTTTGGGTTAGGTCCTTCGCTATCCACTCAGCTGGGGTTAGGACTGCAATGGCTTTGCCGGTGCACAGGTTTAGCATCAGCGTAAAGAGTTGCATTTCAAAGGAATACATTTCACCATATATGGCGAGCCCAGCTAAGGTGTTGTTCAAGCATGGTGCGTTTGACTGTAGTGGGCAGAAAGTCAAAAGTGACGAAAATTTAATTCAATTTTTTCCATTGGGTGCGCTTAGTTTTGACAGCCCGCTGACTGTCTGGGAGGTTTACCACAACGCACACCATTGCAGCATCATCCGCCGCTTCCTTGCTCTCAAAACCTAGATCCAGCCAACCACGTGGCATGGAATGAGGTGCGACATACACCGCGTTTGGGAAATGAGTGTGCACATCCCCACAAAAATTTTCCCAGAGTGCCATCTGTTGAATATCCAGGAATATTCATACTCTGTGTTCCACCAACGAGATTGGTTGGGAGTGCAGCGTATTAATGTACTGGTTGCATCGCACTTGCCAAGCTAAAATTTCTGGGGAAATGGTAACCGCCAGTTTTTTGTTAAGTTTATCTATTCCTCTGGGTTCACCGGGGCGTTTGCAAACTTTAGATGTCGTGGGGCCAACACATGTGCCCTTGACGTTACTTGCCCAACTGCTTCCCAAAATGGGCGTCAACTAATCTCCTTGGTGAAATTATCATACTTTTTTCCAGAATTGAATTGAATAAATGTTGCAAAAGTGATTGCAACGAGAGAGAAAAGTTTCACACCACACCAAATATTGGAATTTTGATAGAAATTATGATAAGCAGGCGCTAAAAAGGCTACAAAATTATTAGTTCTGTGGCTCTAGAGAAGATAAACAAAAGTGCAACAAAGTTATTAAATACCATTTATATAATTGATTCCAGTCAGAAATACAAATTATATATAAATAGACAAAATTTAGCTACATGCGACAAAAATCGTGGTACTTTATTAGTTAGAATTGAGGGATATTTATAAGGGTAGGTTTAGTAGTTCTTCATGAGGATTTTTGGGCTGCAACTGAGGTAAGTTCTTTCCTGTTAGATGACCCATTTTGCTGATTATTATTGCTATAGTTGTGATGGTCAGATCTGATAAGGTTCTCATTAGTGAGATCAACCTTCTTATGTGAAGTTTTGCCCTATTGGATTGCTTGGACTCATCTTTCAAAGGAGGCTGATAACTACGAATGGTTGATTGTCAGTCTCTCTGAGAATCAGATATCTCTGATAGGGATTTTACAATCTTATTAGAGCAAGATGTCTAATCTCAATCTTGGGTAATTTTGTCATCGCTGTTGAGTCCCCAACAATGCCCCCTCAAGATCTTGCCTAGGGGGCAGATACTTACAAAGAAACCTACTATGAACTCTATTGGTAACAGTATTAGTATCAATAGCTGCAAAGGAGTATTCAACACCCCAATGTAAATATTATGATAAGGACCGGCCCATAAGGTGTCAAGTTTGTGAATATTTCCTCCTGGCCTATGATGATAGAAGAGTACAAGGTCCTCGACTTGATATACAGGTAGCGTAGGTCTACTAGCATTGCTTAAAATTCCCTCTTTGAAGGTGGTAGTAGCAAGGGAAATAAAAGCTAAAGTTTGTAATCAGATGAAATTTTCAGCTAGTCTAGTCATAGCTAAATTGGTGGTTTGCGGGGTAGCATCATCAAGTATAGGTTGTACATTTGATGGTAGAATAGGATCCTAATCATATAGAGCCTTAAAAGGAGACATTCCAATTATATATGGTAGATAACCCTATTGGCTAACATCGCACTAGGTACATAGAGATCTCATCTAATAGGATCGTTGGAGGCCATCTTTCAAATATTGGCTACAAGGGTTCCATTTTCTCGTTTGACTCCACCATTAGTAGAAGGATTTTAAGGGGACGTAAATGACTAATAGGTACCCATTAACTTAGTAAGCTCAGATACCACCTGAGAAATGAAGTTGGTCCCATTATCCAATAAAAGAACTTTTGGACTACCATGCCTGGTAAACTTGTTTAAAAAGGAAAGACGCAGTAGCCTTAGCGGTGACCATGGAAACAGAGATAGCTTCAATCCATTTGGTGAAATAGTCGATAGCTAATATAATATATATCAATGTCCATAAGTGGAAGTAGGGAGAGGGCCACAACATCAATATTCATAGTATAAAAAAGGTTATGAAGGTCCCACAATATTGTAGTGGTACATCGTATTTCCAAAATATTGTTAGCAAGTGAGACAAGTCTCCAACATATCATGTACAGATTCCAAAATGTTATCCCAGTAACAATTATTTTTAACCACTGTATGGTCTTAGAGACAGCTCATTGCCCTAAATTTTGATGAGCCTCTATAATAGTATCTGTCCTCGCAGAGGGCTATATAAAAGGCAACCTTTTAGGTATCAAATTCTTTTATAAGGAAACTTCATTAACCTGAGCATCCTCAATTAAGGATTTTAGCTTCTCTATAACATCCTTAGATTCATGATACCAGAGCTCAGGTCTACCAATCAGGTCATAGATACGATCCTCCTCAGCAGAGAAAGATGTTAATATAGGCAATTGAGAAAGTCCATTAGCTTTTGGGTGTATAGCTCCAGCGCGATGTTGAATTGTAAAGTCATAATTCTGGAGCTCTAACGCCCATATAGCTAAACGCCCATCAGGATCCTTCATTTGTTGCAACCATTTCAAGGAAGAATGATCTGTGATGATAGTGAAATGTTTGCCATAGCGGTAAAGTGAAAATGCTTGATGGCAGACAAGGAAGCAAGGCATTCTCTCTTAGGTAACGCTATAATTGCGTTCTGCCTTGGAAAGGGTTTTACTACGATATGCAATGGGGTGATCAACTAAATTAGTGTCATGTTGAGCTAGAATTGCTCCAATAGCAATATCACTGGCATCAGTAAATAGTATAAAAGTTTTGGAAAAATCAGGATGGGCTAAGACTGGAGAACTCATTAAAGCTTGGTGCAACAAATCAAAAGCTTGCTGCTGCGATTCTTCCCATACAAAATGGACTTCCTTGTGCAATAACTAAACTAAAGGCTCTGCAATCTCAGAAAAATGGGGGATGAATTTTTGGTAATAACTAACCATCCCTAAAAACACTTGGATATCATGCAAGCTTTTAGGAACAGGCATGCCCCAAATAGCTTGTATCTTATTAGATAAGGGAAAAATGTTATCTTAATTAACTTTATGACTTAAGTATTCCATCTCAGAATTGAAAAAAGCTCACTTGGATGGTTTTAGCTTAATTGAAGCATGATGCATCTGACCAAATACTTATTTTAAATGAGCCAAATGCTCGTTAAAAGTCTGAGAGAAAACAGTAACATCATCTAATTTAATCAAAACACAAGAAATTTTCAAATCCCCAAACAAGGCATCCATGGATCGTTGAAAATTAGCAGGGGCATTACAAAGCCCCTGCGGCATATGAATGGGATCAAATAACCCCTCACCAGAGATTAAGACGCATCTTTGATGATCTTACAGAGCCAGGTCATTTTGCTAATAACAAATTGTAAGGTCCATTGCTGAGAAGAATTGTGACCCAGACAATAATCTCAATGAATCAACAATGCGTGGTAGAGGATAAGAATCCTTTTGGGTAACAGCATTGAGCTGATGATAGTCCATAATAACTCTACGACCCTATTTTTTCTGGATAAGTAGTAGAGGAGATGCCCATAGACTCTTAGAAGGCGTTAGTAGCCCCACATCGAGGTAATGTTTCAATTCCACTGAGACCTGAGCCTCCTTGACTTTAGATTTGTGATAGGGCTGAGCTCAAATAAGGGGAGTATTTCCAGTTTCCACCTGATTCTGCACATCTTTCACTAGCCCAAAATCTCCAAGATCTTTGGCAAAGATATCCGCATACTCTTCAATAAGAGCCTCAGCTTGATCCTGTTATACTAGAGTGAGTGAATCCCCAAATTTGACGTCAATTCTAGCATTGATAGGGGGATATTACAACCCAAAATCATGTAAATCCCCACATCCCGAGATGGATAGAATTTCACTCACAAGAGTAGGCCACACATAGGCAATTGGGTTATTTTGATTCAATCACATAGGTCAAGAAGTGAGATTATCTAGTAATACTAGAACAGTCCCATCACAAGTGGGATCAAGGTTACCAGGGCAGGTTTAAGCCTCCAAATGAGAGAGATTTTTGTCAAAGGAAATTTTAATACATGATCAGTGGGTACAAATACTTGTACTCAAGTATCAATTATGAATTGAGCTTTTGGACGAATAATAATCGGATTATTAGAATATAAAGGCACACCTTCAGAGGCACAAGCTGACGGTAGCAGAAGTATAGTCCTTAGTCCCAAAATTTGGTACTCAAGATAAGTTATAGAAGTGAGATATTCCAATAAGCAAACGCGTCTTTTGAGTTTGCCTTTGCTATTGGGGACATCTTGTACAATCAAAGGTACTTGTAACCAATTAAAGAAAGGTAATTGTTCTTAAGACTTATTATTGCATAAAAATCAATTAGAAATTTGGTTACCAAGAGCAAGTCATAGCAGTAGTTGTTTGACACTACTGCAGGGGCTGAAACAACCAACTTTACAAAGCGCATTGGAAGGAAAGAATAAGCTCCTATAGATTTAGTGTATGAAGGACCAGCAGTTTTTTAGTCTTGAGAATAATTTAAGTCTGGAGCCACTTTGACTTTATTCATAAGTCTGGAAGAGATCACATTGATGGGCGATCCCATATCAATGATAGCCAAAACTTTCACCGTGTGCATGATGACTTCCACCTGGGTCACATCAGTGCCAAAGTATGAGATTGAAAATACTGAGGGATTAATCAATTAAATTGAATTAGAAAAAGAAACAGAAGAGTAAGAAGAAGTAGTATCTTTGTTGGAAATTAAACAGGGATATCAAGTTCACTAGGAGCTGATATCATTAACAATATTTAGGAGTGTTAAAAGATTTCTATTGAGGTACAGGAGGTGGTCAGCACAGGGATCCTCATGCCCTATGCTGACTCCTCTTTTTTTTGACACTTCCACTTGAGTTTTCCAACATTGAGATTCCATATGACCCACGAGACCACAATAGTTGCATGGCTCCTTCTTTAGTTTAGATTTGGGACTAGGCGGCATCACATGGATATAAGAATGATGGTTATTAGCAGAGGTTGGGTATACCACACAATTAGGAATCTCCATGAGCGCTTCTTTAATTTTGAAAACAGATCTGAAATTTCTTATAAGTGATTTTAAATGTAGTAGCACCTGGCTACTCTTTCTTTGCCTGTCATAACTTTCCAATCAAATTAATTTCAGTAAAATAAAAGCAAACATTTAATAGCACACCAAAGTCTTGCTCTGATGTCTTCAGATCTCCCGCCAACTATCCCAGCATGGGGCAGCAGCAAAACTCCCCCCTCTATTTTCTGTCCGATAGAAAAACGTGCTTGACTGGATCGCCCAGTCATTCCAAACCCTTGGGATGACTTGTTCCTCCCAAGGATCTTGATGCCCATCTCACCCAAACCCAAGTGGTGCCCTGCTGCCTCCTGGTGCTCCCCCGGAGCAACATGTGTTTCAGCCTTAAGGGTCAAATATGGGACTTTCTTACCCTATAATAACCAATTCATTATCAAAATGGCTCAGGTGGTGATGACACCAGCCTGTGTCATAGACTTCCGCTCCTATAAGGGGTACTTTGATTTTGGCTTCCCCTGTGAAGCTTATGCAGCCACTGTGGCAACAGTTCCATTAATTTTTAATAATATTCCCCTCCCCATAACTTGGACCTGGCTCCCAGCAGACACCACCTTGGTGGTCCAGTTCGCTGGTTTCCCACCCACCTCCCCCCTCCCAAAGTGCTCCACCAGGAGCTGATGGAAGATTTGGCAGCCTACAGCGCCAACACCATCTTGCAATTTGTGGTCCCAAATGGGGCCACACGCCTTACTGGGCCTCGGGAATATGCCATGATCAACCCTGAATTTACAAAAAATTCTTTAGCAATTCCCCCTCATTCCCCCAACCATCTGTTCTGGGCCCGCATTGAGGGCGGACAGACAATTTGTCCATTCTGTTTCAAGTTAGACCACTCAAAAAGTAAAGGTTCATACTCGGAAACTTCTGCTGATGCTGAAAGCTTTCCTGACGCCCACCAATCTGCTGCCCACCCCACGCCAATGCTGACATGTGGTACAATCCTACCTTCCCCTCCTCCAACGCCTGATGCTGCAGCTGCACCTGCAGCCACCAATCAGCACCCACCTTGCCCTAATGCTACAAATAATTCATCCAACCAAATATTAGATTGGATCCCAGTTTGATCTCATGCATCTGCAAATGATTTGAACAAACCTCAACTGTATGCTGAGTCCCCAATCTAATTCAACAGAAATCCATAGGAATTATTGGATTAAATTTGATGAATCAGGTATTATTTTTGAAGAACCAATGCTGCAACTCGAGCAGCTCTGTAACGCAGAATGGGATGCAAAATTACCACTTCAGAAATATGTCCCACAACCTAACTCCAAACTGTTCTACAGCGACCACCAGCTTAAAGTAGAAGCAGCCACCACACCAGATTGTCATCCACTTCGCAAAGCTGCCACCAAATCTGCGGCTGCGCTTGCAGGAGGAATTCCACCTCCCGTCATACCCATAAATCTTACTCCACAAAGTTAGATCAACATGAAAAATACCCAAAAACATCACTGAAGCCATCCAGAATGTGGTAACAGTAGCACGGAATCGGAAAGCAAAAATAACCTGAACCAACATTGCCATGTTTGTTAAATTCCCAGACGCCCGCCTCAAAGCTGAAGATGCTTTGGGAAAATATTTCGTTGGTATAATGATTGCTTGCAACTATTTGGAAGTTACATTCATCAAGGATAAAGAACCCCATGCTGCCAATGCCCCCACACCCTTACTATCTGCCTTAACACGCACCCTACTCTGGTTGAGATGGATGCAGCCAAAGACGAGCCCCCCAATCCCCCCTCCCCATCCACCATGGAGGGATAGCAGTATTCGCTGCCCACCTGGTTGGATATTTTGTTAGGTACAATTCAATCGATCCATCCATTTTGGGCGTTTCATCTGAATAGTTAGTTTTATTTTATTATGATTTTAGTTTTAGTTCAGTAATGTCTGTCCACTGGTTGGCTTACCTCGGTTAAATAAATAAATATAGTAGCACTTGAGTGAGAGAAGAAAATTCATTCATTACAGCCAATATGGCATCATCTACAGTAATGCGATTGAAAGTAGCAAGAGTCTGGGCCTCAGGATAGAATCTCTTAGTTGAGTATTGGATTGACTCTCCTCACTTGATTTGGATACTCATACAGGCTTGCTTTTGGTTAGATAGGATTTGAGCACCCCCAAATTCCTTAATAAGGGCGTTCTTCACTTGATCTTATGTATTACAAACCTTAAGGTGAGGAACCATGATTTTTTGAGCAAACCAGCTTAGGCAAGAGGTAATATGTCATACTTTCTGTTGATCTGTCGCCCCTCCATTACGTGCTCATAGACAAAGAGAAACAAATGGGTGATACCTTCACCCAGCTCAAACTTATCCTTAAAGGTAGTTTTAATGTGGTGGGTTCATTACACAAGACATGTACCCTCAATACCATAACTGGATCAGCTTTGGAGGGTTTGGACTTTATAATATTTGCTTGAGTAGAAATTCGGTCAACTTGTAGTCCTAAATGATTGAGTTCTTCCTGTAAATTTTGAACTTATTGAGAAAGATGATCATTTTTGGGCGTTTGATTAAAGCTAGAAATCGCTTAATCATCTCTTCCTGTTTGTTCTCAAGTACTCCACAATTAGCAGTTAACCGTTCAATAGTGGCGTTTACCATTGCAAACTGTGTTTCTTGCGAAGTTTGAGTAGCGTTGCATAGATGGTGAGCATTATCCACTCCATCCAATAAGTTGGTAAAAGAGTAATCCAAGTCGGTTGAAAGGACTTCTAAGGATAAAAAACGCCCCTCGAGCTATGGCTCAGATTTGGGTTTCTAACGCCTGTACTCTTGATACTAGTATACTTGAAGGTTCAAATGTACATTGGAAGTGAGGAGCCAGGGGGACCAGGAGGCCCTGGGGGTCCTTGCTACCTGTCTTGAACTGCTGGCCCAATGGGCCTTGTTGACCTACAGAGGCTTGAGGACCTCGTTCACCAGGAGGTCCTGGGTTTACCAAAGGAGAACTATGTGGTCCCTGAGGTCAGGAGGACCATCAGTGCCAGGTTCACTTCTCTGATAGTATCCACAGTTTGGACAAGTTGTTAAAGTAGCCCGTCAATCTCAACAAAGCGCTCCTCATGTTGGGCCCACAATGTTCCCAGATGTCTCATAATCTCATCCTCAAGGGTAGTGATTTGGTGGTGAATAATATTGGCGACATCACTAACCTGATGAGATACTTCTTGGCTGATGTACCCCACAACTCCATTATCAATTCTCACAAAATGGGTATGTAAATCGTGATTTCCCTTCTATTATTGATTATGGCTTCCCAATTATCCTGACCAAAGTTATAGCATTCTCATAGAAAGAGGATAGCTGAGAATGAAATTGTTGTACCAGGGTTAACTGGCATTGGATCTTAAGATGATGTAACCCCAAAATCTGGAGTATGTGATGTATAGAGGGATGTACATAATGCCGGAAGTTCTGCTCAGTTCTAGCCAAACCAACTTTGGTATGTTGTAGCACTGCTCTGTTTTATAAGTTCATCTTATCATCAGCAACTTTAGACGCTCAGTCTCAATTAGGATGGGCACCAGGCTGGATAGCCCCCCTTTTAAGCCTTTGACCATTTCTTCTACGTCTGCAGCATGAATTTGATAATTATTTTGTTCAGGGCCCTCAATGGCCAAGTTTTATAATCTTTAAATTGTAATTTATAATTAGTAGCGGAAGGCATCTCTTTCCTGTTGGAGTGTACCCATTGGGTGATACTCATTGATTCCTCAGAAGAGGGCTTTCTTCGCTAGACATAATTATCGTCATGATAATATGTTTTCACCAGGTAGCCTTGGAAGCAAACCAGGCAGAGAGCACCAGTATTGTAATTTTAATAGAAATTATGATAAGCGGGTGCAACAAAGGCTATAAAATTATTCGTTCTGTGGCTCTAGTGAAGATAAACAAAAGTCAACGAAGTTATAAGTTCTTAATTTAATATAATATATTGTGGGGAAGGCTGACCAGGGGATGGAAACTTCCAAAAGTAAACATGAAAGAAGACGAAACTCAA